>JARHVA010009528.1:200000-301983 GCA_037957365.1 Torreya grandis
GGAGTGGGTTTAAACTTAAATTTAAATAACAAAAACACAAAATAAGGTTTAAACAAACCAAAGAAGCCAAAAATTAAAACTTGGTGATAATTGGTCTCCATGCATGAACAATCCTTAGGCCCTCATATTTATTAATGTTGTTGGGATATTTACTAATCTTAATTATTTCTCTCAATTTCATTTTAAGAAATGCTTTTCAATAGCAATAACCTTGGTGGATTCAAAGAAAATAACATGCTTGGTTTTATATGACTGCTCAGCTGAGGACAACTTTTATTTTCTCTCTAAACAAATGGACTTACCTATTTCTCCAATGTAAGTGACTCCAAAAAAGCATTTGATCTTATAGACCCTAATATAGATAGTAAGTTCTCGACGGTCATTTTTAGATACCAAAGATAACTTTAACTTTAACTTATTAATAGGTAGGAAAGTCATGTTGATGTTCTGAAGCTTAAGAATCTTTACAATCTTGTTGGAGACACCTTCAATGTATGGTAAGGTGACTAGGTCTTTAGATGGAGATTCCCTTTGTCTATATCTACCGAGACTATCATTGGCTTGCTTAAAATCCCTAAAAATTTATTTACCTCTATAACCATTCATCCTAAAAACCTTCTTTAAATGTTTAATTTATTTATTTAGGTTATCTTCATTGTAAATACTAAAATCCCCAGTAGAAAGATCCTAAAACACCCCTTGCTTTTTGAGTTGGGTGGTGGTGTAATGATGCCTAAAGGTAGGGGTTTGTGTGGCTGACTTTTTTAAAAATTGTTTGAGCTAGGGATCCATCCTCCTTGCGAGAATGAAATACGTTTAATAAGGGAAATTTTAGTTTTGTTTCAACCTCTTTTGTGAATTTTATGCTAGGTATCAAATTATTTAAGTGGGAGTGAAAATATTTATGGTTATCACTACCATGTGTCTAGCATAGGATGGTATCATCAATGTACCTCTTCCAAAACTTGGGCTTAAGAGGAAAAGAGTGGAGAGCCTTCTCTTCAAATCTCTCCACGAATAAGTTGGCCATAATGGGGTAAAGGAGTGAACCCATTTCCATACCTTCACATTGCTTATAGATGACACCTTTAGAAGATAATAAGGTGGAGTTAACACAAAAGGAAACCATTTTGGCTATTTACACATTCACAAAGGCTTTGACTATATCAACAACCTCTTGCATAGGAACCTTGGTAAAAGGGATAAAACATCAAAGATTACTACAAACTCATAGTTTTCCACCTTTTTGTCCTTTACAAAATCAAAAAAATATATTGTGTCATGGATAAAGGAGGAAGTTTAACCTACTAAGTGTTTTAATTTGTTGTCTAGGAAAGTAACAAGGTTATACATTAGGGAGTCAATGTTATCAACAATAGGTGTCAAAGGATAAGTTTCCTTATGGATCTTAAGAGCACCATAAACTCTAAGGGTCACTTATTTATTGGGAAAAAATATTTTATTTATATTATTTTCTAGATAAGAAGGTTTAATATTTTTTATTATATCCATGTAAATTTAAGTGACAATGTTATGGTCAAGCTTTTGGTAACTACCACTATTATTGAGGTGGTATACCATCTTAGTGTCATATTATTTTTGATTCATGATAAATTTAACATTCCCTTTGTCTACTTTGATGACCACAATGTCATTATTTTTAAACCTATTAATAGCCCTCCATTCTTCTCTAGGAATGTTTGTGAAAATTTTATAACACTGATAATTTTGAGAAAACTATTAACTAAATTAATTTTATTCAGTAACAATGGATGTAACTCTTTTGATAATTTAAGCATGAAGTGCTCAAGTTGCAATAATGGGGGTCTGTATCTCAATTTTGAGCATGGAAAACATAAATTCTTATTTTTATTCTCTTTCATCTATGAAAATGATAATTGGGGTATGTACCTCAATTTTGGGGTCTATAATATTTAATGATATGATACATAGATTATTTTTCCCCTATTTAAAAACACTTTTCAAAATTTAAATTCTTTAATTATTTTTTTGTAGATTCTTTATTTTATCTATATCTTTATCTTTACTCATTCATTTTCAAATCCATAAAATACATTGGATTCATGATGATGTAGAGAATGTTTTCCACTATTATATGCGTATTTTTTTTTGTAAGTACTATGTATCAAAAAAATTAAATTAATGTTTTGAATTAAAATCTATGATCCATCCTCAAAAAGAATAATTATAAGTGAATAACAAGCCTTCACTACTCTATTTTCATTTATCCATCCTTAAGAAATATAATTGTATGTGAATAATAGACCTTCACTACTTTAAATAGATAAATCACATGGAGAAGTAGAGAAAATTTAATTGAGATTTTACCCATTATCAATTGATGTAATGGTCACCTTAATACCAAATTTTAATTAAATTTTTATATTTGTTTGGCACCTCCCTCTTGCCTAATAAATAAATAAAATAGAAGTCATTGCACCCAAAATATACAAAACTTCTGGAAACAAACCAATCACTAATGAAATTAAATCTTTAAAATATATTGTTGTGTTAACCCCTGATTTTTCTACAAGTTCCTTCTATTTGTCATGTTACCCAATAATTTTATTTAAGTTTAGATTATGAATTAATTTAATAAAAATAACCATAATTTTAATTACCAATAACTAATCTACTTACTAGGGTTATAATTTTAAAATAAAATAATTATGAGTTAAAAACTAGGTCAGTTTTAAAGGGGTGAGGAGTGGGTTGAAAGTTAAATTTAAATAGAACAAACACAAAATGAGGTTTAAATAAAATAAAGAAGCCAAAATTTACAACTTATTGACAATTGGTCTCCATGTGTGACTAATCCTTTGGCCCTCATATCTATTGAGGTTTTTGGGATATTTATTAATCTTAATCACTTCTCTCAATTTCATTTTGAGAAATATTTTTCAATAACAAAAACCTTGGTGGATTCAAATAAAATAACATTCTTGGTTTTATATGAGTGTTCAGCCAAGGCCAACTTTTATTTTCTCTCTAAACAAATATATGTTGCATGTTCCCTAATTATAGTTAAAATAGACTTACCTATTTCTCTAATGTAAGGGACTCCATAAGAGCATTCGATCTTATAGACCCTACTACAGATAGTAAGTTCTTGAGGGTCCTTGGTAGATACTAAAGATAACTTTAACTTATAAATAGGTAGGAAATTCATGTTGATGTTCTAGCACTTGAAGATCTTTTCAATCCTGTTGGAGACACCTTCAATGTATGGTAAGAATGTGACTGGGTCTTTGGTTGGAGGTTACCTTTGTCTATGTCTATGGAGATTATCCTTTGCTTGCATAAAATCCCTAGAAATTTTTTTGCCTCTATAACCTTTCATCCTAAAAACCTTATTTAAATATTCAATTTATTTCATTAGGTTGTCTTCATCACAAATCCTAAAATACCTAGTGGCAAGAGCATTTAACACCTTTGATTTTTGAGTTGGGTGGTGCTGTGATGATGCATTAAGGTAGAGGTTTGTTTGGGTGCCTTTTTTGAAAATGTTTTGAGCTAGGGATCCATCCTCATGAGAAAAAAGACATTTAATAAGGGAATTTTTCCTTTTATTTTAACCTATTTTGTGAATTTTATGATAGGTATCAAATTATTTAGGTGGGATTGAAATTGTTCAAAGTTATCACTACCATGTGCCTATCATAAGTTGGTATCATTATCATACGTCTTCCACCACTTGGGCTTAAGAGGAAAAGAGTGGAGAGCCCTCTCTTTGAATCTCTCTATGAAGAGGTTGGCCATAATGGGGGAAAGGAGTTAAACCATTGCCATACCTTCACATTGCTTATAGATGACACCTTTAGAAGAGAAAAAAGTTGAATTAATACAAAAATAAATCATTTTGGCTATTTCAACATTCATGAAGAATTTGACTATATCAACAACCTATTTGATAGGAACCTTGGTAAAAATGGATAAACATCAAAGCTGATGAGAAACTCATCCTTTTCTAACTTTTTTTCCTTTACAAATTTAAAAAAATATATTGTTTCGTGGATATATGAGGAAGTTTTACCTACTAAGGGTTTTAACTTGTTGGATAGGAAAGTAACAAGGTTGTATATTGGGGAGTCTATGGTATTGATAATAGGTCTCAAAGGATAAGCTTCCTTATGGATATTAGGAGCACCATATACTCTAGGGGTCACTTATTTATTGGGAAAAAATATTTTTTTTATAGTGTTTTCAAGAGAATAAGGTTTAATAATTTTTATTACACCCTTGTAAATTTGCGTGAGAGGGTTATGGTCAGTATTTTGGTAACTACCACTATTATTTAAGTGGTATACCATCTTGGTGTCATAGTCTTTTTGATTCATTATAAATTTAACATTCCCTTTATCTACTTTAATGATTGTAATGTCATTATTTTTAACCTATTAATAACCCTTCATTCTTCTCTAGGAGTGTTTCTAGTTGGAGGTTTGGCATGATGTAATTTTAATGTACAATCATGTCTAACCTCCTTTGTAACATTTGAAGGAAGGTTTTTTAACACGCTATCAATACCCAAAATAAAATCTTATTTAAAAATTGTTAGAGGAGTAATGGAAAAGCCTAATCCTCTTTTGAGGACATTAAATTCAAGTTTATCCATTTTAAATTCTAAAAGTTCACCACCATCTTGTCATCCCAATTGGCCGCCCTCCCTTTATCATTAATTATCATAATTTTACCATTACATTAATTTAAGTTGATTTTTGTTAATGTTAATTAAGCTAGAGGCTTATACAATGGGCTTTGCCCAAGATTCATCTCATATGAGACAAGGAAATGAAAATGATATTCAAGACAAATCCAATGCTGACACATTGTTGACAGATCAGTCATTGGTTAAGCTGGTCCGTGGCATAGATGCATGTGATGCATGGGCTGGTATTTGTCTGAATAGGGATGTGGCAGATGTCCTAGCCAATGTGTCATCCCTGCCATTACCTTGCTTCCTACATCCTTTTTTGGCTATATTGGAGATGTCTATTTACTGTGCTTATCACCTGAGAATAGAAAAAATGATTTTTGATTAAAAAGTTTAGGTATTTATAATTGATTTATTTAAGTTTTAAAAAGATTGATTTTGATTAAATAGTTTAGGTATTTCTAATTTATTTATTTTGATTTGGTTTCAGACATATTTATTAATCCTGATGAATAAAGTGAGACTATATGTTCTATTTGTGGATTTGATTTTTGTATGAAAAAGAACAATAAAATACCCTTGCTCACTAGAGAACTTTCTTTTGAAATTTGAAACCCTTCATGGACCTATTTATTAATAAGGTATCCCTTTTTTGTACATAAAATGTTGGTAGTGTAAAATAACATATGGAAGTGTATTTATGAAGTGAAATACAATATATCTGAATAAATTACAAAAATAATACACAGATTAAAAATATTTTTTGAGAGGCTAATGTCCTTGAAGTTTATTAAAAAATAAAAAATTCAAATATTCCTTGGGTTGCCGAGCTTCTTCTTCTTTTGGTATGAACTGCTTGATGCCCTAAATGTAACAAATAAGGCCTCCCTATAGAATACCTATTCTGATTCTCCTTATAAAAAGCAATAAAAATCCCCACTCAAGGAAACAAAAATTACTCCCTACTTAGACCTCCTATGTAGGGCGATTCCCATTGATTTCTAGACATGGAAATAAATGCATATTTGTAGTTTGTTGAAAGTGCAGAGGGGCTTTCTGAGTCTATTGAAATGCTTGACTGAAATAGAATGTAATTTTGCCTGAGTTAAAAAAAATTGAGATAAAAATAATGGTGGCAATGTTGCTCTTGGGTTGAGTTAAAGAAAAAAAAGAATGGAACTTGATATGGCAACAATATTAATGTTGTTGGAAGAAAAGGTTGCTTTAGGAGGTTCGAACCTTGGGCGTGGTTATAATTAGGATTGCATGAAGGCAATGAAGAAGGTGAAGATCAATGGTGTGGCATAGAAGAGGTAGCCTCAAAGAGGGCTTGGGCAGGAGCAGAAGAAGTGACTATAGGAAGATATGATAATGGCAGTAGTGACTGCATCTATCGTATGGCATATGTATCACCATATGTGCTTGTTGACCAGCACTTCCACTTACCACCAACTCCACCCAAACTAGCACCACGCAAAACCAACGGTTTATCACAGAATATGCCGTGGCCTTGTAGATCCCTTTAGAAGCTTCACGATTATGTATCATGAACATTATAGAGAAGGGGAAAAAAGGCCATGATTCCCTAATCAGGGTTTCTAGTTTCACATTGCCAGCTGCCCTTTGATGTGTCCAGAATTTGTAAAGTATTTTATGCAGATCCTAGAGAAATTAGGCATTATATCATTTTAGTATAAAATATAAATATATATTTTTGTTCTTATATTTATTATTTTTTTATATTTAGGTATATAATATTTCTAAAATAAATATAATATTATTATAATAAAAAGTATTATATAAATTTGATTTAAGGATCTATTAATATTATATATTATATACATGGTATTATATACATGGTACACATGAATTTTAGTTATTATAATATATTTATTCTATATAATAGATAAATATAAATACATAATTAAAATAGATAATTATATATAATAGTATAACAATATGTAATATTATATATAGATTATATAATATATAAAAATAATATTATTAAATATAAATATATAATATATGTAATAATATTATAATAAAAATATTATTAAAATTATATATTTTATAATATATATTAGATGGCACGTGTTCTTTATAATATTGATATAAATGTGTGTATGTTTTTTTATTTATTTATTATTATATATTTAGGTATATAATATTTCTTAAAAAAACATATATTATTATTATTATTATTATTATTATTATTATTATTATTATTATTATTATTATTATTATTATTGTGTATATTAGATAAAATTATATATATATATATATAGTTTATATTTTTAATATTACTAAATTATTACATACATGTAATATATTTATATCATATATTAGTAGATAAATATAGATATAGATTTATAAATGATAATTAAAAAAAATATTATTATAATATTCAATATTCAATATTATTTATATAATATATATAAATATTATATATAATATATTTATTTTATATATTAAATAAAATAGATATGTACTTATAAAATACAATAAAGTTATATGAATATAAATATATTTAATGCAAACCAATACATAATTATTCCAAAAAAAAATTAAGAAGTCTATATAAGATAAATATAAATAAATGATTAAAACTTATAAAGTCTATATAAGATAAATATAAATAAATGATTAAAACTTATAGTTATATAAAATAATATAAATAATATTTGTTATTATATAATATAATATAATCTATTTTTTTTGAATATATAAATAATATTTAAATTAAAAAAATAAGAAAAGTAATTACAAATCAAATATGAAATAACTTTAAAAATAATTGTCTTGATGGAAGAAAAAGGAGACAATGGCTGCGCGCTTGGGCGTTCCTGTAATTAGTTGAGCCAAGCTAGGGCATCGGGCCCTAGCCTGTTTTGGACTGGAAGAGGGCTGCGTGGGACTGTGGACGGCTAGGGAGAAGTGGGCGCATCAGCAGGGGACGTCATTTTATTTTAAAACAAGGAAAACGGTGGTATACAGGAACAGGACGAATGGCGTTGCAGGGGCCGACCCAGGCCAGACCAGACATGAGCTACAGGGAGGCTGTGGGGAAGGGACGCCAGGGAGAGGATCAGAGAGCTGACCCTCACCTGGGGATTAACCAGAACCCTGAAACATCTGCAACTAATACAGTGGGAGGTCTGAGAATCTCCAAGGTAAATGGATGCCTTGAGCGCTGCTAGGACAGACCAAAACTTGTGATTCCTTTCGAATTGATTGCTGAAGATGTGGAGTATTTCTCCAATCACTCACTTTACTGCAAATTTTTGGCCCTGCGTGTTTCTCTTCCATTTTTAGAGAGTTGGCCCAGACGGGTGTGGGACCCAGAAGGAGAGATGGAGTTAACACTGTTGGCTAATAACTTCTTTATGGTCACTTTTGTTTGCTTGGCTGACAGGAACAGAGTATTTGAGGGTGGTCCTTACTTCTACAATCAGGAATGTCTCTTTGTCAAGCCATGGCATGCTGGCTTCAATCCCACTGAAGAATTGCCCAATAAAGTCCCTGTTTGGGTGCGGCTGCCCAAATTGCCTATTGAATGCTGCCGGGAGGATGTTCTCCAAATGATTGCTTCAATGTTGGTTAAACCAGTGGGCTCCTCCACACAGACTATAGGTAGGAAAATCATGACCTTCGCTCGAATTTGTGTTGAAATCGATTTAAGCAGGTCATTACTGGATGCTGTTGAGTTGTGTGCGGGTTCATACTCATGGGTCCAGCAGCTGGACTATGCGACGCTCCCATTTAGATGCCGCCTATGTCATGAGTATGGGCATCTGGTTAGGTGCTGTCTGAAGGCGAAAGGGAATGGCCAGCAGGCTTCGACTCAATCTCCTCTGAATAACAATCCTGGGGTCGACAAAGGAAAGAGGACTGGACCTGGTGCTAGTGCTGGTAAGGATTTCGAAGGATTTACACAGGTCAAATCTAAAGGACGAAATAGAGGACTGAAGAGAACCTTTATGGACCGCTCGGAGGAGGATTCGATTAACAGGTTTGGGGTGTTGGGAGATTTGAGACAGCAAGAGGAAGGAATGGATTTATTTAATGGAGGGCGAGTAGTGGGCGGTTCGGGAGCTGTAAATGACGAGGCCATGGAAAGGGAGGTGCCCCCTGAGGAGGCTGTTCTTCCTATGATTATGGAAGAACAGGAGGGAGAGCAGCAAATTATGGAATCCAATACTGGTAGAGGTGCAAAAATTGAAGCCTTAACACCTCAGATTCAAGCGGAGGCCCCTGAGGCTGAGAAGAAAGGCAAAGCATTTCCTCACCTGGGAATTTTACAGAAAGAAGGGAAAAAACCAGCGTTGGAAAAAGTTGGTAAATTGGGGAGAAGAAAAGATACGGAAAGAATGAAGATGATTGGTGAGAATCTGGTGGAGTCAGGGGCGGTCAAGACCTTAGACTCCCACTTTTTGCCATCGTCAAAATGATAATTATATCTTGGAATGTGAGGGGCTTGAACAGCGGCCCCCGACAAAAAGCGGTTCGGAAGTTGATTAAGACTCAGTGTCCTGATATTCTTTTTTTGCAAGAAACCAAAGTCTCAGTGGAATTCATGATGAGCCTGGCCCCCTGGCTTTGGAGGAATGGATTGTGTCAGTGCGTTGGGGCACAAGGTACGGCTGGAGGCGTGGCGTGTCTATGGAATCCACGCAAGGTCCAGCCAGTTTCATGGACAGCTTTCAGACATTCGCTCTCTTTGGTTTCTTTATGCAGTGAGTCTGGAGAGTACATTCTCCTGACCAATCTCTACGTGCCCATTGATTTGCAAGGTAAGCAGCAGGCTTGGGATAACATTCACTTAGTTAGAGGTAATTTTCCCTTTTTACCATGGATTATGGCAGGTGACTTCAATGCTATAATGGAACTTTCTGAAAAAATGGGAGGTAATACCAGATTAGAACCATCGTCCTATTTGCTTCGGGACAAGATTTTGGAGCACAACCTGGTTGATCTCAAGCCTAGCAATGGGCGGTTCACCTGGAATAATAGGAGGGTGGGAGACCAATTCATTGCTGAGCGCATTGACAGATTTTTGATTTCATGCTACTGGATGGATGGCTCATGGTCTCTGAATTTTGAAATCCTGGATTGGAGATGCTCTGATCATTGGCCTATCAGACTTCACATTGCTTCCAACCATTGGCAGAGGAAACCGACCTTCAAATTTCAATTAATGTGGCTCAGAGATAAGGGTTTATATGCTCAGGTTGCTAGTTGGTGGAAAGTGAGGAGACCAGTGACAGGGACAGCAATGTACACCTTTGCTAAACTCCTTCAGTACGTGAAATACCAACTTAAACAGTGGAATGTTTTGAACTTCAGAAATATTTTTCGGGAAAAGAAAGAGGCGCAGGAGGAGCTGAATTTGGTCACCAGACTAATTCGGGAGGAAGGTTTGTCGGAGTTCTTACTGAATGAAGAAGCCAGGGCTGCTAAGAAGGTGGAAGAGTGGGAGCTGAGAGAGGAGGTGTTTTGGAAGCAGAAAACTCGTATTGAGTGGTTGCAAGAGGGAGATAGGAACACGGCCTTCTTCTTCCACTCGGTTAAAGCTCGGCAGTATAGTAATAAGATTGTGACTTTGGTCTCGGGCAGCGGGGAAACTCTTTCGTCCACGAGAGCCATGTGTGATGAAGCTGTCCAGTACTTCGCTTCTATGTTCAGGGAAGCTGGCCTGGGGAGTATTGTTGCTGAAGAACAGATCCTGTCTTGTATTCTAAATCTGGTTTCTAAAGAGATGATGAGACAAATGATGCAACCTATCAACCTTGAGGAGCTTAAGAAGATTGTTTTCATGATGAAGAATGGTAAGGCTCCAGGCCCACATGGTTTTCCAATTGAATTTTATCAGGAATTTTGGGAAATCATCAAATTTGATCTCTTGGCAGTGGTGCAAGAGTCCCAAACCAGCAAACAAATGCTTCGTGCTTTGAATTCGACCTTTCTGGCACTCATTCCCAAGAGGGAAGGTGCTGATCACCTGGACCATTTTAGGCCAATCTCCCTCTGCAATGTTAGATACAAGATTATCTCTAAGCTGATAGCGAAAAGATTGAAAAAGTGGCTGGGGCGTTGATCTCGGAGGAGCAAAGCGGATTTGTGGAGGGGCGTTAGATTCTTGACGGGATTGTGGTGGCTACTGAGGCGATTCATTCCATGTCCCATTCTAAGGAGAAGGCCATGTTTATGAAGCTGGATATGTCTAAGGCATATGATAGGGTCCGGTGGTCCTTTCTTCAGAAGGTCTTGGCTGCCTTCGGTTTCGGAGAGGAGTGGATTAGATGGGTTATGAGTTGTGTGAACTCGATCTCATTCTCTGTTTTGATGAATGGGGAGCACTCACAGCGTTTTGGCGCTTCAAGAGGGCTGCGGCAAGGGGATCCTTTATCTCCATATCTCTTCCTTCTTCTGGCTGAAGGTCTTGGAAGGTTAATCAGAAAGAAGACGGGAGAAGGGGTTATTCAGGGATGGAGGTGGGGAGGCAATCTTCCGGTTCTTTCTCACCTTCAATTTGTGGATGATGTGGCCTTGATGGGTTCGGCCAACATGAGGGAGGTAGCCAACATCCGCAGGAGTTTGGATGCCTACTTGGAGGCAACGGGTCAGGTTATTAACGAAAATAAATCCTCGATTTATTTCTTTAACACTCCACCTCCTATTCAGAGAAGGGTGGCTGACACTCTGCGTTTTCAGATTGGTTGTCTTCCGGTTCTCTATCTTGGCATTCTGATATCTGTGGGGCGGCAGTCTAAGGACAAGTGGCAAGGAATCCTTGACAGCTTCAGGACCAAATGAACCATTGGACCAACCATTGGCTGTCATTTGCGGGGCGTGTCCAGCGGATTCAGGTGGTGGTGCAGGCGCTTCCCATTTATAGGTGTATGCTTTAGGTGGCGCCAGTGGACTTTGTTCAGGATCTTGACTCCTTGGCAAAACAATTTTTATGGTCTGGAAACTTAACTTCGACAAAATGGAGTTTGATTCATTGGGAGGCTGTTTGTAGACCTAAGAGGCTTGGTGGTTTGGGACTGAGGCAGTCCGCTTTGACTGGGATGGCCTTGGCTGCCAAGCTTTATTGGCGATGGTGTGTGGAACAGAATAGCATTTGGGCTAAAATTGTTGCTTGTAAGTATGGCGTTGGGACTCCCGCGAGTGATATCCCCAGACTTAGCTTAATTGGGAGTGGTTCGGTTATATGGAGTACTCTCAAAAAAGGTGCTGAGTTGATCAAGAGAGGCCTATTCTGGATTTGTCAGGAGGGAAAAGAAGCGCAATTTTGGTATGATTCGTGGGATGGTTTTCCACCCCTGCTGAACCAGTACCCGCATTTGGAAGGCCTGGCTCAGCGATTTCATGAGGCTGGATGGATTATGGTGGGCGACTACAAGACTATCTTGACTTAGGATCAGTTGATGGAGGCTAGATGGAGAGAGCAGATTGAATGGCCGATTCTGGATATGCAGGAGGAGTGCGTAGAGCTTCAGAGGATCTTGGCTGGCCGCACCTGTTGCGCCTTGAGGGGAAAAGATTTGCTGGCTTGGGCGCCTCACCCCAAAGGGAAGTACACGGTTGCTGCTGGATATCAAGAGCTGATTGCGCAGAGGTGGGGTGAAGGGGGAGAGGTGACGTGGTGGAAAAAAGTGTGGAATGGCATTTCTTGGCTGAAGTGCAAGTTTTTTACTTGGACCTTGACCTAGAACCAATGTTTGACATGGGAGAACATTAGAAGTAGGGGATTTGCTGGTCCCTCTTGGTGCATTCTTTGTCAGGGAGCGGAGGACTCTCCTCACTTGTTTTTTAATTGCCCCTTCACACTTCGGCTGTGGCATGCTTGGTGGGATGCCTAGAAATGTCAGTGTTTGCACGTCTCTTCCTTAGCAGAGTTTTGGGACAGGTTGGGCAAGCCGCCTCATGCTGCGCCTTTTCTTCAGGAGGCGTGGTATGCGGGCCCCATTTTTTTATTATGGCAGGTTTGGCTGGAGCGCAACCGTAGGATTTTCTCAGGGGAACGGTTGGCGATTCACCAAGTGTGGGTTAGAATTACTGGCATGTTACAGGAAACGGTGGAAGCAAAGATCGAAATCACTCTTCCCTTGGCACAGGGGGATGCTAATTTCGTGACTAGGCTTGGCTTTCGGGCTATTTCTCCAACCGCGGCTAGTGTTAGGCGTGGGACTGGGCGCAGGAACAAAATGCAGAGGAATGGGAGTTGGTCCCCTCCTCCTGAAGGATATTTGAAACTCAACACGGATGGCTCGGCCAAGGGTTGTCTGGGCCTGGCTGGGATTGGTGGGATTGGCAGGGACCATTTAGGTGATGTGGTTTTTATTTTAGCCGCTCACATGGGAGACCAGACAGTGAATATGATGGAGGGTGTTGCTATTCTGCAAGCTCTCAGAAGGGCTTATGAGCTTGGATGGTGCAAGGTGGAGTGCAAGACTGACTCACAAATTCTGATTAATTTAATCCGGGAGAGGAAAATTGATGATGTTAACTGGTAGCTATCATTGGTGGTGCAACAAATTCTTCAGATTGTTATGCTTATGGACTCCGTTTCTTTCTCTCACATTCCGAGGGAGTGGAATGGAGCGGCCGATTGTTTAGCCAAGTGGGCTTCGGCGAATGAGGATGGACGCAGAGTGGAGGATAGGGTGATGTTGCCAGAGGAGGTGAGTAGGAACCTGGATAGAATTCTCAGGCTGGATGGTCTTGTTGATGGGTAGTTTGTCGGCCTAGTGCCGTTTTGGTTTTTGTGTTTTGCTGTGGCTTCGGCCCGCTTTTGTATTTTCTTTTTCCGATTTTATCAATAAAGTTTTTACCCCTTTTATTTATATATATATATATATAATAACTTTATTTAACCTCCAAGCTTTTATTTCACCAGGGGAGCAACTGCTAGTATAACAACTATTACTGTTATTTATGTTTCTGGGGATGATGTTACTGTGGTTGCTTATATTATTCTTACCATTATTATTTTTTGACGCGTTCACCGAAGACAAAACCATGCTAGAAAGTGGGGTTCTTTCAAAGCATGGTCTTGAGTTTAGAGAAGTGGGTCCTTTCAATGGTGTCATTATTAATAAAAACTGTGCAAGGCACAACATTATTATTAATACAAACTGTGTTGTCAGCTGAAATACCATTATCCAACCTAAAACTACCCCTGTTAGCAAGGAACAAAGCTTTTCATTTATTAACCATTATTTCAAACTGATCCTTTGAATCCATGTGCTCAATTCTCTGAAGGCACAAATCTAAGCCGAACTCGCCACTAGAGGAGATGGGTGCAAATGACCCACCTTCAACTGAAGCTTCCACAAGGTGATGCGCTGTACCAAAAGGGGTAAATATTGTCTCAGGTTGCATCAGAATTGAGTCCCACCCATCAGTACTAATCTTTGTACTAAAATTTAATGTAATTAAATTAGTTATTAATAATTAAATAATAATAAGAAATATGAAAAAAAAAAATCTTTGGGTAACATATTAAATAGAAGAAATTTTATAAAATTTTTGGGGTAACATAATAATATATTTTAAATTTTTCATTTTAATAGTTATTAATTTTATTATTGGAATGTTTTAGAAGTTTTTATTATCGAAAATAATAAATCGAATGTTATACAATAAAGTGGTCGGTTGAAACACGGCACCAATGCTCATAACCTCTTCAATGACCAAACAAAACCAAGCAAAGGCAAACTAACAGTGAGCCTTTAGGGCGACTGTCCTGGTCGAGAAAACCCAACAAAAACAGCAAACAAATTAGAAAATCTGAAAACAACAACCAAAACAAATGTAGGGGACAACAAAGAAAACCGCCACAACCGTTAACTGTTTCAATAGTGATTAATTTTATTTTCAAAATTTTTGTAGATTTTGGGTGCAATGGCATGTAATTTATTTATTTATTTGTTTATTACATGAAAGGGAGGTAGCAAAAATTTCTCATCGAGGTAACCATTACATCAATTCATAATGGATACTCTCTCAATTAAATATTCTATAATGATTCGTATGATTTATCTATTTAAAAGAGTGAAATTTTATTGTTCATATATAACTATACTCCTTAAAAAACCACATATATTGATTTAAAATGTCAATTTAAAATTTTACTTTCAAAATCATATAATATATTTATTATGAACTGCAAAAACATCAAATCTTTTATTTGCACCTTTCATGAAAAAGATCTATATCAAAAAACTAAGCTTATTAAAAAAATTATGATTGAAATGGCAAAACAAACAACGAACATAGTTTTATTAAAGTGATCTAGTAACAATTAGATTTTTCCAACATGTGTTTCAATTAAGCACACATTATATTGATGGATGGGACTCTATTCTGACACAATCTGAGATAATATCTATCCTTGTTGGTAGAACATATCTCTTTTGTGGAAGCTTAGGTTTAAGGTGGGTCCTCTTCCCCCGTCTCCTCTAGTGGTGAGCTTGGATTAAGTTTGTGCCGTCAGATAATTAGGCATGTGGGTTCAAAGGAGCTGTTTGAAAATATGGGAAATGAACGGAAACCTTCTTTCGTTGGTAACAGGAGGTAGTTTTAGGTTGGATAATGGTATTTCAATACCAGCATGGTTTGTAACAATAATAATGTTTTGTCTTTTTATTGTGGATTCTGAACCAATTGACACCATTGAAGTCAGGCGGTTATCCACTTCTCCAAACTTGGGACCATGCATTGAAAGGACCTCACTTTCTAACATGGTTTTGTCTTTAATGGAGACGTCTCAAAATAATAATGGTAATAATAATATAATCAACCCAATAACATCATCGCCAACAACATAAATAATAGTAAGGGCTTTTACATAAACATCAACCTAATAACATAAGTTATTTTAATAGTAACATAAGAAACATTAATGATAAAGGGAGGGTAACCAATTTGGAGGATAAGTTGGTGGTTTATTTATCGGGCTTTTAATTAGCTAAACATAAATTTAAAGTTTTTAAAAAAGGTTTAAGTTTTATTATTATTATTTTAATCATTTTTAAAGAAGATTTTATCATGGATATTGATAATATGTTAAAAAACTTTTCCTTATATGTTACAGAAAAGGTTAGGCAGGATTGTGTAATAACATTACATTGTGCCAAGCATTAATACTATTTAAATTATTAGTATTGATGATAATGATATTTCAGTGAGAAACATTAATACTAACAACTTAAATAATGATAATGGTTGTTACATAAACATCAATATTAACAACTTAAATTTTTGTAATGGTAACATTATGAACATTAATGATAAAGGGAGAAAATAAAATTGGGAGGATAAGTTGGTCATTAACTTCTCATATTCTTAATTGAATAAGCATGAATTTAATTTCCTCAAAAGAGGATTAGATTTTTCTATTGATCCTCTAACAATTCATAAACAAGATTTAATTGTGGGCATTGATAGTGTGGTAAAAATCCTTCACTCAAACATCACGAAGGAGGTTATGCAGGAATGTGCGATGGCATTGCATCATATCAAACATCCATCTAGAAACATTCCTAGATAAGAATGGAGGGCTATTAATAAGTTAAAAAATAAAAAGGACTTTGTGATCATCAAGAAGATAAGGGGGATGCCATAGTGATCATGAATGAAAAATACTATGACACCAAGATGGCAGATCACCTCAATAACAATGTCAGTTACCAAAATCTTGACCATGACCTTGTTGCATTAATTTACAAGGATCTAAACAAATTATTAAATCTTATTCTCTAGACAATACTGTGAAGAAAAAGACTTTTTCCCAATAAAGAAGTGACCCCTAGAGTCCATGGTGTTCCTAAGATCGACAAGGAAGGAATCCTTTGAGACCTATTGTCGATACTGCAAACTCCCTGACCTACAACCTTTTTAGATTCACCAAAGAGGATGAAACAAAAATAAACTTGGCCTTCTTTGATGTCCTCCTTTCTCGCAAGGATGATGTATCCCTAGCTAGAAACATTTTCCAAAAATCCACCCACACAAACCTCTACCTTCATGCATCATCAAACCATCACCCAACTCAAAAAGTAAGGGTGTTAAAGGCTCTTGCCACTAGGGATTTTAGGATTTACAATGAAGATAACCTAAAAGAATCAATTGAATATTTAAAGAAAGTTTTTAGGATGAACAGTTATAGAGGTAAACAAATTGCTAGGCATTTCAAGCAAGCCAGTGATAGTCTCGGTAGATATAGACAAAGGGAACATCTGACTGAAGACCCAATCACCTTTTTAACCTACATTGAAGGTGTTTCCAATAAAATTGAAAAGATCCTCAAGTGCCAGAACATCAACACCACTTTCCTACCTATTTACAAGTTAAAGTTGTCTTTACTATCTACCAAGACCCTCGAGAACTTAGTATCTGTCGCAGGGTCTATAAGATCGAATGATCTTGTGGATTCCCTTACAGTGGAGAAACAAGTAAGTACATTCAAACAGCAATCAAAGAACATGCAACATATATTCATTTAGAGACAAAAAAAAAATCAGCCTTGGTTGAGCACTCATATAAAACCAAGTATATTATCTACATTAAGGACATCAAGGTTGTTGCTATTGAAAATAATTTCAAAAAATGAAATTGAGGGAAGTGATTAAGATTAGTAAACATCCCAACAACTTCAATAGAGAGGAGGGCATAGGGATTCGACATGCATGAAGACCAATTGTCAACAAGTTGTAAGTTTTGGCTTCTTTAGTTTGTTTAAACCTCATTGGATGTTTGTTTTATTTAAATTTAAGTTTCAACCCACTCCTCACCTTTTTAAAACTAACCTATTTTTTTTTAACTCATAATTATTGTATTTTAAAATTTAACTTTAGTAAGTAGATTGGTTGCTAGAAATTAAATTTATTGTTCATTTTAGTAAATTAATTAATAAGAAACATCAAGAAAATTATTGGGTAACACGATAAATAGAAGAAACTTTTAGAAAAATATTAAGATAACACATTAATATATTTTGACTTGACTTCATTAGTGATTGGTTTTATTTTCAGAAGTTTTGTAGATTTTGGGTGCCCAAAAGTATCTAATTTAAGTCGTTATTGGCTTAGTTATCTCTTTTATGCATACATAATAACATGAAATTTAACTCTGTAAAAATGTTGTAAGTCGGAGTGGGATTCTCAAATCCTCTTTATAATTAAATTAAATATTTTAAAAAAAAATCTTCTGTGATGTGTCACTGGTTTCAAATGAGATAATAAATTTACAATTTCACATCAATTGATTCAGGATTTAACATTTACAGGATTTAACATTTACTTTATGACTAAGAGTCTCTTTGAATGTTTTGAGTAATTACTATTGTTGTTTGTTATGTTTTTGCTGGCCTCCTCCATCCTTCCACCTCATCTCATTCTGTGAAAGGTAAGCAATCTAATTCATTTTATCTCTCCATATTCTCTAAAATATGTAAATATTATTATTTATTGTAATAAATTTATTAGGTTCAGAGAATATGTAATCCCGAATCTCTTTCATTCTTTTTTTTCTGTCGAAGTCTTTTAAGCCACATAACCATCTCATTTAGAGTTTGTGTTGCACAAACATGTATTTTTTGGGAACTTGTTTTTATGAAATGACATTTTTTGTGTGAAATATTCAAAAGTTACTTCTTATGTATATTGAGGAGTTGCCTATTACACTATTTTTTTTTTAATCTAGTTAAATGAAGAATAAATAAGAATTAAATATCACTATTTTTTTTTAAAGATTTTCTGCTACAACCGATACCCACTCAGGAAATTATCCAAAATCTTAAGTATTTATATATTATATTCACATGAAGGGGTAACTATAATTTTTAAATGATCACTAATACTTATCTTTTGCATAAAGAAAACATAGACCTAATCTGAATATTGAAGTCCAAAATCTTTTCCAAAATATAAATTTAAAAATAATTTTGATATGCTCATAGAAAATACATCCCCTGGTTGCCTTGCTAAAATTGACATATGATCGAAGAGGCAATATAAGAAAGTACTATTGTTGTGCCATTAGTTCCATTATGTCAACATAAAACGGTAAATTATTCATTTCCCACTCTCTATTTTGAGCTAACGCTTATTGCCTATTTATACCTTTTGTTGATCATTCATGGATCTAATTAGGTCGTCATTTTATGTTTTCTTATTTTTTAAAATCAATATCACTACTACAATTGATTCTAAGCTACCTAGCTCATGTGTGTTTCCACTTCTTCAATTGTCTCATGAATGATTATGGAACATAGATCCGTGTTAAGGCAAAGTAGTAGAGTCTTGTAGTGACAAGGCTTCTAAACCAAAAAAAAAAAAAAAAAAGATTCAGGGAGTAATTAGGCTAAAACTTGGGACTATCACTGCAATAGAAATGGATAACATATTAAAGATGGGAGGCATTAAATATCTCATCACTTCAACAATCATGGTACTTTAACCACAAAAAACATGTGTATAGTTGATAAAATTGAACAAAATTTATATTATGTGTTTCTCAAACCTCACTTGTATTTTCTATTATTTATTTGTTTATGCAACATGAAATACTACTTGAGCATATTATTTGAAATCAACTTTGAAGATCAATCCTAATAGACTTCAATCTATTTTTAAGATGAAAGCGCCCCATATTCCTAAAACTATTAAAAGTATTTGTTTGGACATGTTAGATAAAATAAATGATTATTAAAAACTTTAAAATGAATCAAAATTGTTTGAAAAATTGATCCATAAAGTTGAGTTGTTTCAAAGGATTATGTCAAGCAAAAAACCTTTCAAGAATTAGTTGTGATATGTGTGTGTGTGTGGGTGGGTGTATGGTTCCATTTTATAACTCATTACTTCTTTCAATCACAATGTACATTTATTTCAATCAGTTATATTTATTGTAATTTTATTTTTAATTGAAAGTAATAACAATAATAGCATTCAAAACCCTATGATCCATTTATGTAGATATGAATACTATTTAGTATTGACAAAAGATTATTAAATATGATCAAAATTTAAAGAGTTCAATGTTATCTTATATTTTTTTCATTTTTTAATTATTTAATTGTAATACCCTGAATAGTTTATCATTTGAATGGAAAGATATAAACCTAATAATAGCCTAAATATAATTTGAATGGTTGGAAATCTATTTCCACATAGATGTAGCACATTATTTGTAAATATTTTTTTACAATATATAATTTTAGATAATTGTTTAAAAAAAATTATCTCATTTTATAAAGTGTTCAAGAAAATTCTATTCCATATTACAATTAAAAAGTGTAAATATATTCAATCAACTATCAAATTTAGTTTTTGTAAAATTGAAAATGTTCAACCCTATACTTAAAATTAAAACCAGCCCTTAAAATTTGACCACTAATGATAAGTAAAAGTGCTTGAAAAAAACTTCAAAGTAACTCTTCTTCATATTTGGATTTCCATGAAATAAAAAATTATGTATTTTACTGCTGAAACTTTATTGCGCATTATATTTTTACAACACTCTATTGATTAGCCTTTATTTCAAACTTATTATATGGAATAATTTTTTTTTGATGAAATATATCCATATATTAACTAAACAAAAATATACAGATAATTCAAAAAAAAATATAGGCGGTATGAGAACATGCCACGCAATCACACTAGGCAAAGCCTAGGAGCTAGAAATGAAAGTATCATTAACAACTATGTAAACCCTAGGAATAGGTCACATAAAAAAAACTTTAAGCATCAAGAACAAATCTAGAAGGTGGTAGATCCATATCATCTAAACCCCATCCTGAGCTTGGCAGTCATTGCCATCTAGAATAGGCTCCCAACTAGTAGCTTGAGTTGTGTCCCTATCATCATCTTCTTCCTATGTCTGAGTGGGAAAAATGGCT
The DNA here is from genome assembly GCA_037957365.1 of Torreya grandis. NCBI lineage: Eukaryota > Viridiplantae > Streptophyta > Pinopsida > Cupressales > Taxaceae > Torreya > Torreya grandis. Next base: position 220,586 of record JARHVA010009528.1, read on the forward strand.
AGAGAAAGCTTAGGAAACTTGTCAAGTATGCTCGATCAGCCTCCAGGGGGTGTCCCTAAAAAATATAAGCATAGAAGATGTGGAGGAGCATCCCAACCATCCTGCCTAGTTGGGGAAAGAGGTGGCAGATGCCACCCTTGCTAATGCCTAGGATGGGTCATGTGCTAGTATAAGGTGCTACTATGAGAGTGACACCTAGAACGGTTATAATGGTGCCACCATGAGGTGGTAGAGCCACTCTATTCTCCAGTCTAAGATCCTTGGGTGGAGATAGAGGAACCTGAGCCATTGTACAAAGAGCATCTCCCCAGTGGGAGAGGAGATCATGAGATGCCCAAGCTCGATAGCAACTTTATTGGCTCAGACTTGAATATACAAAAGAACATTAGATATGAGAGAAGAATTATTTATAACATAAACATTACAATCAGTAGATGTATTATTAAACACAAAATTATTTCTTTCTTTCCAAATCTAGAAGAGAATCTCCACTCTAAAAGTATGCCAAACTTGTGAGTATTTGAAAGGCATTGTGAGTTTATCTCCAAGGAAATGTGCTGCCAATGAAAAAAATTAGGCTGAAAAGGCTTAAAGAGATCATGGATCTAATTCCAGACCCTTTGAGCTTTAGAACAAGATTAGAAAATATGAGGAAGCATCTCAAGGAGGCCATATAAAAGGCATGTAGGTAGGTGAAATCCTAGATAGACGAGTCTTCTACCTATGGCTAAGACTTGGTGCAATATACACTAAGTAAAATGAGCAAGCTTGGGCTCCGCACAAGCCCCCTAGATAATGTTGAAGTGAAAGTTCCATGTAGTAACAAATAAGTATAACCCCCAATAGGCATTAATCTTGTCCAACATGGGAAAATGGGGGGTGAGCCATCCATAGCCAAGCCAAGGAGTGTAATTATGAAAAGGGGTCCCAACATACCACTTCCATTACTTCCACCATGATCGAATGGAGTGGACCGATATTTTATGGAGCATGGAGGATGGCATGACATTAAGAATTTCCTAGTAGGATTCTTGGTCCACATTAGATAACCAAAATTTATCTTTCACCTTCTCCTAAGATAGCCAAGAGCAAGATTGCCTTTAGAAGATACCTTGGATGGTATGAATTCCTTTGTAAAAAAGCTTAAGAGCATTGATCTAGGGGACTTATGCCAAGGGTACTTCATTAAGATTGAAAATGGGATACCACTAGAGAGAATGGACATTAGCAGATAGCCCATTGTCAAATCAAGAACCTTTCATAGAATCCATGGCTTAATCTTTTGCCATGCCTTCTACATGTTTTTGGCCATAAAGGAACCTATGATTTGAATGGGAGACTGAATGAAGATCAAATTGGGGAAGCCAAGCCCTTTCCAAGCCTTCTAGACCTTAGGCAATCTTGAGGAGATACAGTGTCTAAACAACACCTTCCAAGATTTGTGGACCTTAATGGCCCGCATAACCATTTTACACATAAGGTAGTTCATTATTGGGCTATGTCAATGGGTCCCATCCCTCCGACATCATGCATGTGGTAGATATATTCCCAGGCCACCCTATGGAATCCTTTACCTTGAGGAAAAGTGACCCAAAGGAAACATTGATAAATTTATCCAACTTTTGGTAAGATTTTTTAGAGGGCACCCAACATGTTGAGTAGTACACATGGGTAGTTGCAATAATTTTTTAACAAATTTGAATTTTTTTGCTAATGAAAAAGACTTGGTCACCCAGTATTCTATCTTCTTAGCAACTCTGTCAACAACATTTTATGACAACAAGGGTGGTGAAACATCAAAAGCAAAGGGGATGCCAAGAAATTTAAAGATTTTTTCATGTTGGATCCACTTCCAACTGAATTTAGCAGTCCATACCAGTGGAGGGAGGTAAGATTGTTTTTAGAAATGAGTTTTACACCATTAGATGCTAGAGGCAGAGGCTAAGCATTAGGTTTCAAGATACTATAAGACATTGTACATGTTGTATTCATCCTAAATGAGAGTAAAGATAGAGTCATCCATAAAGTGTCTATTAAGCAGTTGCATAACTTCTTATGAGTTTGTCGCATCAAGATGGAGATAAATTCTCTTGATGATTCTCCTAGATTGGGAATTACAAAGAAGATATCCAAAACCCTCACTTGTAAGCGCATAGATCGTGGGAGCCAATAGGCACCCTTAATGAATGGAATGGAACAAGCCAAACTACTTAGAGGTGACTCATTAATGGTGAGGATGACCAAGGCACCTATAAAAAACATTTGGATTGTTTAGATGAAGATGGGCCTGAAGCCCAGAGATTGAAGCATGGCTAGTAAGAATGGCCATTCAATGCAGTCATAAGCTTTTTCAAAGTCAATTTTAACGAACATAGTTTGTTGCTTAGACCATCTGGCCCAATCCATCCCTTTCCAAATGGAAATGATGTTATCCAAAATATAATGACTTTTGATGAAACTTGTTTATTTCAGGCACATGATGAGAGGTAGCATATTGCATAGCCAGATCGCCAGAGACTTGGCAATGGTTTTATAATAGACATTGGGGAGGGTGATGGGCCACCAGTTGTAAATCAACTCAAGATCTCTCTTCTTAGGTATGAATTTAATATTTCCTTTTTTATATGTTTACCTATCAAATTTGCATGAAACACTTCTTGATAAACTTTATACAAGTCACTACCCATAAGGTCCCAAAGGGATTTATAGAATTCATGGGGGAATCCATCAATGCTAGGAGCTTTGTCATTACTCATGTGAGACACTGCCTCATGCAAATCATCAATAATGAGAGGCCTATCAAAAGCCACCCACTAGGTGGAGTAAGTTTGCATGGCACCACTACAAGGCATTGCTGAAGGGAAATTTCGTGATCAACCGAAGATGCTTGAGCTTTGAACACTTGTTGATAATGACGGATAAAAGCTTGCATAATTTACAAGGTCTTTATGAGTTTGTTGCTAGCCTCAGAGATTACTTGAATTTGTTGCTTTGAGTTCTTGGCTCATAGCATTTGGAAGAACTCCTTTGAAACTTTGTTCCCTATCTTAATCCAATGAAGCTTGGCTTTGACTTGGGCTCCCTAGACATTGTAGTTGCCTAAAATTTGAATGTGATGATGCAACGACACAACTCTCATTTGCAAGATCTCATTGAAGGGACCCCTTTCCAGGTCTAAAGCTACATGAATTAGCTTTGAGGTAGTAGTAGAGTAAGAGCATCTCTAAATTTTAGCAAGTTGGTAGCCATAGATTTGTAGAAATCAATAGGTCCTTCCGATGGTGTCATCCCACCAAAGAATCCACCCAGATTCTTGGGAAGAATGTGGATCCAAATTCCAAACTCTCCTAATGTGCTCCATTGTGGACCCATGTTTGAGCAAAGAGGTGTTAAGGAAGAATTATGTTTTGTGGAATTTGGATTTCATAAACTACCATGCCACTTTGAACCAAATAGGGGAGTGGTCAGAAAGCTTAAAATCTAGCAACACCTACACTAGAGGAAGAAACCCATTATCAAAGTAGAAGTGCAGTTGGGTGGACATCATTGCCCTATCTAGAAGCTTTAGAATCCAAATGGGGCCTTCCCTAATATTACTCCAAGTGTACCAAACTCCATCTGTAGGCTGGTGGGTTAAATTGGGGTCATATGGAATAATTTTGATCTTTCAAATGAATTAGATATTTATGTTCTAAGAAAAAAATGCAAGCTTGGGTACATTAAATAAATCACAATTTTTTTCTCTAACCCTCATATTTTAGTTAATGTTTTACTTAATATTATAGCTAAAATGGGGAGAAGACTCTTAGGATTGAGATTATCTTTATATATGAGTGAGTGATCGAGCAAACGAAAAAAAGTATTTATTCTAATTTACATTAAATAGAGATACAATCAATTTTTATATTAATTATGAAATCAATAATTTATGACTATAATAATTTTATTAAAAATGATAACTAATTTTTTTTATTTCATGACATTGATAATAGATACAATTAAATTTAAACACTAGGCTAAGTTAAAAAATTAAGACAAAACAATTCAAGTTTTCATAAAATTTAAAAAAAAAAGTTTTACTAAGTGGCTACTCCTCATGATTATATATAACAATGTAAAGTTGTGTTTATAAATTATTGTATTTAATGTGAAAATATATTATCAAAAAAGTTTAAAGAAGTAGTTAGTGTACTTATGAAATTAACATGATGGATTATTATCTTTGTTTGTAAGAAATGTGCTTTTAAAACATAACTTAGATATCAACGAGTTCAAACTATGGTATGATTGTTTAGATTTAAAATGGAAGATTTTGTTTTTAAGAGTAAAATGATATTGATTGGAAATATATTCAAGACATTTTATTAGTGAAGTATTGTAGTTCGGGTAATATGTTTAAAAATAAAATAAGTGTCGGGGATATCATTAAGATCAAAGATGGAATACCAAATGTATTGATATTTGAATAAAGGAAAATAAAAAATGAGCAAGCAGTTATAAAAGAGAAATTGAGAATGTAAAAATGCAAATCCTCCATGTATTCAACTTTACAAAAGAAGTACAAATAAGAGAAATGATAAGTAAACACCCTTAAAATAAAGGTGAAGAGCTTAGAATAAACATGTGACTCTCATACTCGGAATAATTGATTAAAGAGATTCCTACCAAATAACTAAAAATGATGGTCAAATAACTCCCTACGACAAATAATACTTAAATAAGCTCAACCACACATATAAATAATCTTAATAAAATAAATAAATAAAAAATAAAACCCTACACTAATAATAAAATCAATTATATTATATTATAATTGTAAATTAAATTCATAAATCTTATACAAATACAAGACTTTTGATGAGATTTAAATTTTATTCAAGTTAGCAATAGTGGCATCCTTTCCATAATCTACTAATCATGGATAATTGACTAAGCTCATATCGATAATGTGCAAAAAAATGTGATAAATTCAATGTAAAGCTTAGCGGTCTTTGGCATTAAGAGTTTTATTTGTATGGTTTACTTTCTTCTTCAAAATTTTCATTAGTTTAAGAGATGTTTTTATGTCAAATGCTCATCTAGATGCCAATCCATTGTCTCCTCACATAGTTTTGCATTTCACATCACATTTTAACACAAAAATATTAAATTAGCTCGATCCTTACATGTAGACATGCAAAAAAAAATTAAGGTATTTTATTTAAAAATAAATTTTATTAATGTCATGATTTATTTTTGAAATGCCTAATAGTGTCTTAAAAAAATCCTTAAACTGGTACAAACACTTCTAACTTACATTGGTACTCTAGACTTTAGACATTGTTAAAATCCTCTCCTGATAAGATGGATAATAAAAATCCACTAATATCGAAAGTATGGAAAATTATAAATGAGGAAGAGGTTGAATTTGCATGATTAGTTTTTCCTAATCATTCATTGACTTGAGAACTTAAGAATTTCACTCCAACCAAGTGAAAATTTCCAATAAATTTCAAGACAACTATGTTTGCATGTTTTGCAATCATTCAAACATTGCAGACTCCTTGCTAATAAACAAATTCAAGGTGATGTGAGAAAATGAATGTTAAAACATGTAGAATAGGTTAGGAAATAAAATGTAAATTTTGCATTATTTGAATGAGTAAGAGCTAAATTATACAATTGAAATATTTTAACAAGTAGACATCAATTTCAACTCTTTGCAATGAATTTTTCAATGAATTTACTAAATATAGAATTATATTTATATGTTTTATACTATGATGGATGATTTTAAGATCCATTTTGTCCCAACACACTACATTTCGAAACATGCAATGAAAAACATTACAGGTGAATGTAAGGTTTGTTACAAGGTATTGTATTGCCAATAATAATTCAATGTTTTTGCTATTCTTGTTTCATTGACAAGGATGGAAGGAAATTCAATAAGGCTCAGCTTTTAAGATTTTTCAAAAATGTCATGTACATCTAGGTAACTTTTTTTGTAAACCAATTAAGAGCTAGTATTTCAAATTACTAAAGCTTAACTATGAAAAAATATTAGAATATAATTTTCTATATATAAACCTTTTATTCTTCTAATGCATTTTTTTTAAAGCATCAATTTATGTGCATTGAATTTATTTTAAATTCTCATATTTTTTTTGTTTTTTGTTTGAAGAAAGGTAGAGAATATTTTGCTAAGTTTAGAGTTGTGAATAATCTGACTAAATGTTACACTAAGGAAAGTATAGAGTCATAATGATAATCAATGATTTAAATTTTTTAGCCATCTCAACCCTTTGAAGTGCTTATTAATAAATGTAACTTAATAATAACAAATTTACATTTATTCGATGATCTTTGCATAGATACATCATGTACCTACATCCATTAAAATCTCTTGAACCAAATAACTCTTCAAATGTTTCTCAAATAAATATCAATTAAGTTTTTAATTTTGTTAAATCAAGCCAAGTTTTTATGTAGCCTAGGCCAGTGAAAAAAACCATTCGTAGCTGATTTTTAGTATCCATGTCACCCTCTTGGATGTTGTTTTCATACCTTTCAAGGTAAAAATTATTGAAACATACTTGTCTGTTATTTATTATTAAAAAAATTAATTGAAAAGTGCAATTTATTATATAAAAAACTTATAGAATAAAATACAACTAGTGATACAAAAAAAAGCGGGTGGAAGAGTCACAACGCAAAAGCACACTGGGCTAAACAAGCCCCGGGAAAGCAATGAAAGCATCTAGAAGGCCAAACTAGCTATAAAGTTTAACATGTGTGCACTAACAACCAAAAAAAGATAATACACAACTAGAAAACTATATCCTTAAGCAACAATAGTCAACATGGTAGCAGGTAGTGGAGACAACAGAGGGTCTTGAGGCTTCCCTCTTCACCCCCCATCAGCTGGGTGGTCCTCATCCAAGGTAAGAGGATCCAACCCATAATTCTGTTGCTCTTGAGTTTTTTAAATTTATTCAAGATTCTATTGAGGTTGAGAAATGGCAAACGCAAGGCATAAAAACTTGTCTTATTAGGGAGCCACCTAGCCTCCTCAACTGCCACTATCATGACAAGACAACCCATGCCGAGGAGATGGCCAGCAAGAGTGGAGAGAGGATCTCCTTTGACTCTGATTCTAGTGGCTATGGGACCATGAATGTTAGACTATGCCACCATATCCACATCCTCGTGGATGAGTGTGATCAGGGGACTCCCAACTGACAACACAAGGGGCATTACCCTAATGATCTAATAGTTCCTAAAAGTGGTGAATCTCTAGTTGCACTTTCTCCATCTGACTCTGGATCTGAAGGGTAACATTTATGATCACATTAATTTTGTTAGAAATTGAAAAACCAATTTCCATAGCTTCATGATTAAAACAAGCTTTATTTCTAGACTTCTGGATCTGAAATAAAATATCAGTGTGAAAAAAAATGCCAAAATCTATTGTATCTTATAGGTAGCAAGGCTATGTCCCCCAAGAGAGCCATTTTCTAGGTAAAGATTTCAATCCTAAATGGTTTAAAAAGAGAGTGAATCCATCTCCAAGCAGATTGAGCATGGATACAAAACCCAAAAAGGTGCTTAATGGTTTCTGGGCAATAGCAAGCATGACAAGTGGGATTGAGGACCCCCATTTGCTTGAGCTAGTCTCCAATAGGGAGTCTGTGATACATAATGCACCAGAGAAAGTGAGCATTTTTAGGCTCAAATAGAGCCCCCCAAATATTATTGTAGACATGGTGAAGAGAGTTAAGACTCCACCGTTAGTTGAGTAGCTCAGTATCAATATGTTAGGGAGCAAGAAGATTATATCCCAACTTAGGGGCGTAATGTAAAAAAGGAATGGCAATAGTCCAATTCCAATCCTTCCACCATAGGGTCAGAGAGGACACTCCAATTTTGTGTAGATAGTCATCAAGTATGGCATTCTAAATTTCAAAAAGAGATTCTTTGTCCTCTTTGTTACGTTGAAACCTATCTTTCACAATCTCCCAGGGTAACTAGTCCTAAGATATCTTACAAAAAATATTGCCAATCTGTTGAATACACTTTTTAAAAAGCCTAAGACTTTTTATCCAAGGAACCAAGGAAAAGGGAACATTGTGGAAATTGAGAATAGGGGACCACCAAAGAGAATGAGAATTAATAGAGAGGTCAATCATGAATCCATCTCCAGCCCAGACCAGGTGAGAAGTTTCTTCCAGGCCTTCCATATGCTCTATATCATAAAAGAGCCAGTGATTTTGATAGGCACAAGGGTGAGAAGGAGGGTATGCATGTCAAGCCTCCACCACACCTTTCTGCTAAGAGGAGATCCTTGAGCAATGCAATTTCTAATAAGGATCTTCCAGGCTTCCTCTCCTTCCAATCTTTGAATAATCCACTTGACACTAAGAGCAATGACCTTTAGCTTAATGTCAGTAAGGCCCAAGCCACCTACTTCCTTAGGCCTACAACAAATGGCCCAAAACACTTTGTGAAACCATTGATAGCCCTTAGAGTTGGCCCAGAGGAAGTCATGAAGAAGCTTTTCCAACTTGCCATAGGAAGCATTATAAGGTGACCAACAAGAACAATAGTAAATATGCATGGAATCCAAGATCTTAGAGTAGATCTAAAATTTCCCAGCCATAGTAACTGGCTTAACAATCCAATAGGCAATTTTTTTTCCAACCCTCTGTATGACATAAAACCAAAGATAAATAGGGGAGGATCAAAAGGAAAAAGGAATGCCAAGTAATTTAAATTGAATACCAAGAAGGATCCATTACCATTGGTACCCCTTAAGCCAAGGGGTTTTAGGAGACAAAGATTGCCTATAGCTTTGGGTCTTTCTCCATTGGATGGAAGATCTTGAAGCCAAGCAAAAAATATCAAGGCACTGCATGGAATTCCTGACCAACTCTTCATCTTCTTAGAGATTAAGAAAGGAGTCATCCACAAAGTGACCATTAACCAATTGATGATCTAAGGTAGGAAGAGAGCTACCTTTAACCAGCCCCCTAGAAGTATAGTCAGCTAAAAGGTAATTAAAACCTTCTATAGCAATCACATAAAGGGCAAGGGAAAATAGACAACATTATTTGATCAATATGTGGAGCTCAAACCTATGAGACTAGGCACCATTTATGGTGATGCACACTCTAACATCTTGAAAGATCATGTTAACAATGTACACAAATTTGGTCCAAATCCAAGAGCCTGCAACATGGCGGTGATAAAGGGCCATTTTATGTAGTCAGAGGCTTTCTTGAAGTCAATCTTGACAAAAAGAGTTTTTTGATTGGAATTTCTATCCCATTCCATGCCTTCCCAAATAGCTATCACATTATCCATAATATAATGATGTTAAATGAAACTAGGTTCTTCACTCCTCACAATGAGAGGAAGTATGTGTTTGATCCTAAGGGATAAATCTTTGGCAAAGATCTTATAGGAAACATTCAAAAGAGAAATAGGTCTCCAATTGGTCAAAATTTATGGGTCTCTAGATTTGGGAATGAACTTGATATTGCCCTAATTAATTAGAGTCCCAAAAGAATTGGTATGCATAGCTTCAATGTAAAGCTGATGAAGATCAGAGCCCATAGTGTCCCATAAGGAATGGTAAAACTCACATGGAAACCCAGCAGTTTTAGGAGCATTATCAATGACCATCTATGAAATAGCTTCCTTAAGATCATTAAGACTAATAAGTCGGTGACAAGCACTCTCTGGGCCTCTAAAAGCTTACAGGACACAACTCTCAAACATTGGTTGAGAGCATCTTGTCTAGCAATAGTATCTGGTTGGGAGGTGAACAACTCTTGGTATTGAGCCACAAATTCCTATAGCACCTTAGGTAATTTGGTTAGGCACCTAGTTTTACCTTTAATGGCCTTAATCCTATCAGTCGCCTATCGAGACTGAAGAAGGACAAAGAATTCCTTGGTCACTTTGTCTCCCATTTTGAGCCAATGCATTCTAACATGTAGCTGAGCTCCTCTGGCATTGTAAGCTTCCACAACTTGAATTTTGTACCTCCATTTAGTTGCACAAGCTTGTAGTTGTGCATTAAAAGGTGAGGCTTCTAGCTCCTCAAAGGCTCTAATAAATTCTTGATTGGTGCCATGCTGAATATGCCTTCTAAAGGAAGCAACCTATTTGCCATATATTCTAAGGAAACTAGAAGTATGTTTGATAGCATCAGACCACCACATAATCCAACCAGTGGACCCAGTTGGTCTTGGGGCAAGATTCCATATATGACCAATGTGATTCAAAATACGTTCATACATGGGATGGGCAGTGTTGAGGTAAAATTGTGTAGTAGGCACCTGAAATTGAGGAGTAGTCCACTCAACATTGAAGCAAATAAGAAGATGATTAGATAGAAAGGTGTTTGGTATAGCCAAGACTATCTAGTCTTGTATAGGTGTAAAATAAAAAAGATCTTGTTCAACTAATAGAGCTTGAATGAGCCCTTTGAGAACCCTATCCTCACCTTGGAAAAAATTAAACCAAGTAAACCAGGGTGAGTCTAAATCTTTCTACCAGTGATGATTGGGGTTAAACACCCTAAGTTTGTTATGCACATAGAACCATGCCTCACATTCTCCTGCACACCACCCCATGGGAAGCTACCTTTTTTGTCTTTTGGTGATTCTACCATATTGAAATCATCACAAAGAATCTAGTGAGCATCTAAAAGTGAGTTAGCCAGCCGTCTTCATAATAAGGTATGCTCAACATCATCATTAGAAGCATAAAGATTAACTAACCCAATTATGTGGTTGTCAAAATCAAAAAGTGTCCAAATCACTTGATTTAATTGGTCAAACCCCCAAGAGATGATGTGTTGGGATAGCTCAGGCATCAATAAGGTCACTACTCCTCTGCCAAACTCATGATGAGTGTCCTAATAGATGACCCCAAGCTAGATCACATGAGCCACAACATGAAGCATGAAGTTGGCAATCTTGACTTCTTGTAAGCATAAAATCTTCATGTTTGAAAAGAGTTGACAACTGTTCATGATCGTATACTTACACATCAGATCAGTAAGACCTCTCACATTCCATGAATAGACTAATATGGAGAAATATCAAGATTCATATCTCCCTCATTCGTGACGTCTGAGAGGGCTAAGAACATATTAAAAGCACCAGCTAGGATTTTGATATCTCCTAAAGTAAAGGGTTATTATTTATGTGACCCATATTCATCTTCACCAGAGGGTAAAGGGCTACAGGACCAATGTAGCATAACTTTATGACTGAAGGTAATAAGGTTCACAGAATCTGAGCCATTCACCCCTAAAGGGGGTTTTGAAGGGAGGCTAAGTGTAGTAGAGGCTAATGGAGGAACAATGGTAGTGTCCACTTGCGGTGAGCTCAAAATGGGTTTAGGTGGCTGAGGCTGCAAAGATGGAGGGGTTTTAGCTAGAATAGTGGTAGCGATGGAGGCTTGTGATGGGTGAGAAGCATTATTCCTAGTAGGCACTCTAGCAAGAGGATTTTTGTGGTTAGTGATTGTGGTCCACCCATCATAGGTGCCAGCTGAGGTTTTTGGTTTAGAACCATTATGTTCTTGGGGCATGGCAGAAGTGGGAACCATGAGAGGACATTCCCTAATCATGTGGGAAGATGACTAGAAACAAAAAGTATGTGTTTGGCAAATTTATGTATAGCACTCGTTGTGCAAAATGGTTATCACCGACATGAATATAAATGGATTCTTTGAGATCCTTAGCAAGGTCGATCTCAACATAGAGCCTTCATTATGGGTGAAGGGCATAAAATTTAAGCTGCTTATGTAAAATGAAACACCCCAACAGCTTGATAAGTTGGTCTATAAAATTCCACAAGGGCAAGGGAAACCCACAAAACTCAATCCAAATTGGGATTTTGAGTTTGGTTTGCTTTAAAACTTGAAAATTCCTGGTCTAGTGAGAGAAAACAACCAAAGTGTTGCATATAAACTAGGCCCCATGGTTAACAATGGTCTTGTAGTGGTTGGGTTATTGAAACAAAATAGAAAAAAGCCCTTGGTGAAGTTTTGGACACCTTCCAATTTAACCCCATGATTCTACCAGTGGTTATGGATCCATTGTTTGAGGAGGCTCTCTAGGGGGACTTGACCCACAAAATAAGCAACAAGAGTAATTTTTTAAAAATAGCTGCAAGCTTTATCAAACTTAGGTAATTCTAGCACTACATCAGGCACATGCATGTCTGGTTCAAGAGAATTACCTCGTGATAGATCTTCAAAACAAATTTACGTGCTTACTTTGGCACCATTCTTGCTATTGCTCCCACCAATAACACCTGCATCAAATGATACAGAATGCGTGGCAATGACCATTTATAAAAAGGAATGTGAAGAAAGTCAGCCAAAAAGTAGAGAGGGAAGCTAACTCAGCATAGTAAATGTATGTTTAAACCAAAAATCTTGCCTTGATATGTAAAGATTGACAGTATGACAAATGAAAAAGAGATTATAATCACTATCATTAGGGGTATAGCTAGGAGGCATGCATGCAGACAACACCCAACCCTAAAACCTCCTTCATTCAAATCATCAACACACTTTTCAATCATTATTAAAAAAAATCAAATTAAGATTTTTCAATCTTGTAATGAAACTTTCAAGCAATCAAGAAATGGAAAATCAGAAAATTTTATTTCCTATGCTATGGTGCATTCTTGCAAGATTCATTCTACCGTAATATGTTGCATTTGTTTTCAGGTGAAGAAGCTGGTCTTATCAACTTTTTATTATATAAAAAATTTAGGTTAGCACCTTCATATTATATATGAAACCAGCAGCCATAAAGAGATGCATGAGATGTTACAAATTGTTTTTGTACATGAAGTAATTCAAGACTTTGCTATGCATGTTTCTTTTCCAATGATGGATGGAAAATCAAATAGACTTATTTGTTAAGACTAGTAGACAAAGCGAGGAGAAGCATCCAATGACGATGAAAATGGTAAATAAACTACTATTGATTTCATTAACTAGCAAGTGGGAAAAGATAAATACAAATAATAGTTTAAAAGTATAAATTTCAATATTTTGAATATATCAAAGCGAAATAGTATAATATAGAGGTCTTAACTTATTTGCTTTATAGAGAAAGAGATAGTAAGATTAGACATGTCGTTACAAAATCAATGTAATATTTTTTTGAATATTATAAACAATAAAGAAGATAAATTATAATATTGAAAATTATTTTAATTATATATAAAATTATGATAATTTAATAAAATTGTTATATATAAAATATTAATATTGTCTAATATGAAATATTAATTTTATAAATAATAAATATTAATAATTTATTACTTTTATTCTTTTAATGAATACTTAATAAATCTTTTATGAAATGTTTTACATACTTCTTACATTATAAATATGTTCAATTGTTTGAGCCTTCATGAATAGAAATATGAAATATACTTTTTTTTTTAAACATAAAATAATAAACATCACATAATATTTGATTGAATGATAACTTTGCATATTTACTGATTATTTAAAATTCGCATAAACAAACATAGAAAGTGAATAACTTAATTCATTAAATAGTTGAAAACAATAAAAATTAAGATAAAACATTTCTAAAGATAAGAAAAGCAATCCTTTTGTAAAGTCAGGTTTGTATTAATAACATATTTACACATTTAACTTTAAGTTCTCTCTTCTTTAATAGTTTATATATGACATTAATACCTAAGATGTTTAGGTTATACATTTCCTCTCACAAAACATATATATATAAATATATATAACATTGCAGTTTGTTAGTAAATCATACTCAACAAATACAAATTGTGTATTCACTACATCTTTACTTAATAAATTTAAAATGATTAATTTAAATACGTATAATTTCTTGAGCTCTATATTGTTTTAAATGAATAAATGTAAGACAATTTCCAAGAAATAAGGGTGAATACCAATTTATTATTTTTAAAAAAAAAAACAGAAACAGACTTTCAAGCATGCAGACAATTCAAATAAAAGATAGTTTACAAGACACGTGGAAATTACATTTAAAAAACCACAATAAATTTCAGAGACATTTAAAAAAAATCAGAAACATACTTTCACGAACGCAGACCATCAAAGAGAAATTATTTTACAAGACACAAAGAAATTACATAAGAATTTCGCAACGTTTTTTTTGAGAAGAATAAGTGTTCCTGCACATATATCATAAAATAGAAAGTTGATATTACTAATTAGGATATATTACAGTATACTAATTACTAATTAGACAAATGAAGATTAGCCAATTTCTGTAAGAGCAGACCAAAAGAGATTAGTCTTTCATCTTCAAATGGTAACAATCTTGCCGGCTAGAAGTATTATAAATTGGGTTTTTTTTTGCCAAAAGAGAAGAAGAATTGACAACAATCTATAATTATGAGGCTGTAGGGTCAAGAGATACATTGACCTCACTTCCACGTATCATCCAAAAACTGAAATCAATTTATATATATTTTTAAAAAGTTAATGTACCTAATAATGTATACATTTTTGTATGATTTAATATTTACTTGTAATATAATTCAGTGAATATCACATTTATTTATAATCAATTATTAGATTAAAAGTTAAGTATTTATTCTATTCAATTTTAATAATAATAAAACTTGTTTTATAAGTAACTACTCTCCAAAACATTAACCTTCATCTTAGCTTTTTTTTTTTTTTTTTTTTTTTTTTTTAATCTATATAAGAAAATTGAGGGCTAGTGAGTGAAGTACATTGTTGATGATCATTGTTATACTAGTGAATTTAGACCATATCTCTTAATATAAAGAGGTAGTAATGTTACCTGAATAAATTTATGTCAAGTCTTGTATTGTATTTTCATAAATTTATATATAAAATGTATTATGGGTGTATGTCTTATAGTAGCTACAATAATTTTTAAAATATTCCAATAATTCATTATGGTATATGATCTACAAAAGCTTTAGTTTATGCATTATAGTTCTATGCAACATATAGATCTCTTGTTTTCATCCCACATCAAGTATAAAGATCAAATATATAATTTTAATTTGTTTTCTACATATTTAATTATTATTTTGTTCTGAAATCTTAGTTTTTTTTTTTTTTTTTTTGCATATCTAATTTCAAGCTTAGATTTTAATGGCTTACTAAAAATAACCAATTTTATGTTCTCACCTTAGGCTTAATTTATTTTGGTTGATTAGATGTTGGTGAACCTAGTGGGATATTAAGTGCTGAAGTTCTTTTTTTTTTTAAAGGAAATCCCCTAAGTTAGAAACCTTGTACTTGGGGTTTTAAAATATTATAGGAATTTTCATTACTGTCTAAACAAAACATTGTTGGCATGTGAAGTGAAAGGATTTCCCCTAATACCAAGGCTTCAAATAGATCTATTCATAATTTTTAGCTTCCTTTTACCTCACAATATATTTCAAGTACTTATATTTTTAATTTTTTTCCCAATAAGAAATCCATTTGTCATTTCAGATTGTAGTGCATTGGTATGGTGTTATCCCCATAATTTTACTTTCTACATACCTCAAAGATGAGATAGTAAAACTATACATATATGGTGGAAACCTCCATATTCAATTCTATTTGGGCCTATTTAATAGTTACATGTATTTCAAAGAGCTTACAAATCTAACACACCAAGCCTAGTAATTCCAAAATAATTATGGTTACATTTCATAGACTTGGGCATAGATTCAATATTCTTTATTCAATTTTAGTTTTAGTATTCATATTTGGGGTTCAGTTTAAGAACAATAAAGGGAAAGGGTAGTGCAGAGGACTAATTTGGTAAAAAAATAGTCATTCTCAGGTAGATTTCAACCTGTCCAAACAGTTCAGATTGAAAAACATATCGATAACGACCTAGAAAAATGTTTCCACAAACAAGAAAAAGTATGGAATTCAATTTCACATAAGGTGATTGCATCACTATGATCCTCTTGTCAAGCCAATCATTTTAACATTTATCTCTGGACACTTTTTCATAAAAATAATTTGATTCTTTTGGGTGACAATCCCATTGTGATCCTCTCATTGAACTAATCATTATGACATATTATGCTAAACACCCTTTAAAAAATGGTTCTTTTCTATTTATAATTTTTTTGTGCTAGCAATGGCAGATAAAAATATAATCCTCACCAATTCTAACTACTTTAACTTGAAAATGTACATCATAAATGTTCTTCTCAATAAGGATTTTTAGCTCATGGCGATGAGTGATGAAATTTCTCCTTTGACTTTTTTAAATGAATGAAAAGAAATAAATGTTATGATGAAGCCAAAGGAATCATAAATTAGTTAGTGTCCCTTGAATTGAAGTTTTACTTTCAACGAGTCATGGAACCTTGGACAATCTTGAATAACTTGGAGGATCAATTTTTAGAATTATAGTAAGATGTGAACATGTAAATTGGAAAATGATCTTGGCGATCTTAGTCTATAAAATTAACCTTGAATTGAGGATTTCATCACTCAATTCAACCACTTGATACTTTATTTTGTTGAGATAGACATAACCATGACTGATGACCAACTTATTATTCATGTTTCATCAGATTTGGATCATCCATAGTGAGTCTTCATTTCAAATCACTACATGCAACAAGATTATTCTGGTAGAGCATATGTGGCACCAAACTATGATAACTTATGTGAGAAAATTCAAAGAGAATAATAAAATTTGAATTTTATTGGTGGCATCCAACTTGGAGATATTTAGAAATAGGTAGTAGTTTTCAGTGATACTAATGTGACTTTGGAGCCTAACTTTAGTAAATACAAGGGCACTGCCAAAGGAAAAGGGAAAGAATACCATAATTCTAATGGAAATCAATTGACTTATAAAAAATATACTTGTAACCATCTTTTATCCCCACAACCATCCTCCCCTCCCCTCCCCACTAGTCAAGAGAAAGCAAAATGGAAACGTATTGCAAATTATGACAGTGTTACCAATTTTTTGGTAAAATGTGCCATTTTAAACATCAACATTTCAATTAAATAAAATAGTTGGAATCAAAGATAAAAATTTTGTAGCTTCCTCCCTTGAAAATAGGTGAAACACTTTATTGAACATCATACATATCACTTACAATTGAATGGATTTTGGATTCATGAGCCTCTCACCATATTACACATGATCACTCACTGTTTCACACTCTTGATGAAAACCACAAAATTGAAAGTTTTTCTTGGAAAATATAATCATCTAGTTGTTTAAAGAGAAGGGTCAATTGATATGGAGAATGACGTATTGAAAAAATTTATCCACATTCCAAACTTGTCTATGAACCTCATAATCATCTATCAAATCACACATTTATATGAAGAAAAAAACATTGAGTTTAAACTTACCAATGTTTTTGTCACAAGTGTAAAATATCAATCCATTATTTCAACCACTAACTAGGCTGATCATCAATCTAAATTTTTAAAATTTGACAACTTTTTGTTTTCTCAACCTTCACAAGTCACGATTGCACATGCAAATAACTTGAAGAAACTTTGGGATGAGTGTTTTAGTCACCTAAGTTATCAATCATTACAATACCTTAGTAAACACAACATTTTTTTTAGTTTTTAAAATGTTTATTTCAAAAATGGAATTTGTTTAGGTTGTGCACTTGGAAAAATACACATGGATCCTTTTCCCAAAGACAAATCTTAGAGGGCAAGTGACATGTTATAATTGGCTCACAATGATCTAAGGTCACTCCCTCATGTTTATTTTCAGAAATGTAAATATGTTCTGATAATAATTGAATTTTATCTCTCAAAACTTGGTTATACTATCTAAAAAATTAAAATTGGGTCTTTGAGCACTACAAAAATTTCAAAGTCCTTGTTGAAAACCTATTAGATATAAAAATCCAATGTTTTACAATAGATAATAGAGGCGATATTTTCAATAGTCAAACTATCAACTTCTGTGAACAAGTAGGAAATCAGATTTAGCATAATATGCCCTACACTCTTCAATAGAATGGTATAGTTGAAGGCAAAAATCATACAATAAAAATGGCATGGTATTTTTCTCAATGTTTTTAATTTCAAGGTTTTTGGATGTAATTCATGGGTAAATATCTTATATGAAAAATGTCAAGCAATGAAAGGGAAGGGATATCATTTTATTTGTGTTAGCTATTGTGAAGATGTGAAGGCATATCATCTTATTATTTTGAGCACCAATAAAATTATTTACTGGTGGGAAGTCTTATTTTATGAACAATCCTAGGCTTATGAGCCAACATCTTCTTCCCCTCAATTTTTTTTGCCGAGTTGGACATAATTTATGATTTTTTTAATGAAGAACAAGGCATTTTAGATGACTTCCATTCTAAGAGTCACTACATTTCAAATTATAAGTTTTAGGGGTGAGAACTAGATCCTTCACTACCAACACAACACATAGCTTCATTGTTAGTGCCACAGGTTTTAAATAATATACCTACTCAACCATCACAAACTTAACAAAAATGGGTTTGCACAATTTATGAAGAGACTGATGCATGTGTATGGGATCTTAAATATCCATGAAATAATAGATCAAAATATTAGTTTTACATTGAAAAATTTACATAACTCATAGTGATTCAAGGTCTAGAGACTTGTCACGAGGCTTCTAAGTATCTTGAATGAGATTCAACTATGGTAGATGAAACTCTTTCTCTTAATAATAATAAAACTTGGGACTTGGTTCCACTTCTGAAAGGAAGAAAAATAGTGAGATGAAAATGGGTGTATTGCACCAAGTATGCAACAGATGGGACTATTGACATGTACAAATCTTAGATTGTATAAAATTTGTTTCAACAAGTTGAAGGTGTTAATAGCCATAAAACTTTTGCTCTAGTTTCCAATATGAATTCCATAATTCTAGTGCTTTCCTTGGATACAATGCAAGGATGTGAATCCCATCAAATCCATGTTAAAATTGAATTGTTTCATGGCTATACATAAGAATAAATCTACATGGTGCAACCTCTTATGTATATTAGTAGAGATAACTCCAACTATGTGTGCAGGTTAAACATGCTTCTTGAGATTGATATTAAAAATATAAATGTTCTTAAATAGTCATAGTTTTCCACATAGTCCCACTAAAGCCACAATTTATGAAAATAAAGTAGACATGCAACTCATTATTTGGGTCATCTACATTGTTCACTTAATCATTATAGGGAGTTCCACCAATAAAATTCATGATGAAAAAACATGGTCAATGAAGTAATTTGAGATGATGAACTTGGGCTTGTTACATTTTTTCCTTGGATAATTTCGGATCTCACAATTTTCAAAAGAAAATTTTGTGAATCAATCCAAGTATGATCATGACACACCCCACCACTTCAAAATGGAAAATTTCAGGTCTGACTTAATTCCTTATCAATCTAGAGTCAAAATTTCTTTCAAGTGTTCTTCTCCTTTGATTGAAGTTAAAATTTATACGAAATTAGTGGCAAGTTTTCCATAATTTACTCATACTCATAATGATATTTATTTTGTTGTGAACATGGTGTCACACTACTATCAAAACCCCAAATAGCCATTGGGAAGCTGCAAAGTTCATTCTAAGGTATCTTTATGGTACTATTAATTATTTAATTGATTACTCATTACGAAATAAAGCCTCAATTTTTGGTTACACTTATGCTAGCAAAATAACAATTTTAAGTTATATCAAAAATGATTAGGTAAGAGATTGAAAGGATCACAAGTCGACTGTAGGATACATCTATCATCTTGGGGCAGGTTCTAAGACTTGGTATTATATTTAAAAAAATAATTTTACTTTAGATACTATTGAGGCTAAATATGGTGGATTTATCACTATTGGTCATGTGTCTATCTATATTTAACACTTGCTTTTAAAGTTTATTTTTTCATAGATACAAATAACATTGGTTTGGTGTGATAATTAGAGTATTATCCACATCTTTCACAACTTTGTGAAGCACCAACACAAAAATTACATTGAGATACATATGGATTATATTTAGCAATTGGTACATGATAAGATCGTAGATCTTAAGTATTTCTAAAAATTTGATTAGGTTTTAGACTTCTTAACAAATCCCTTACTTGAAGCCCAATTTGTTTATCCTAAGTAAATTTTTTGAAGTGAAAAAAGATGTCATCAAGGGGGATACTTCAGTGATTTCTCCTCCTTCCCTTTATTAAAGGACATCTTAAGAGGGGATGCTAATGTAATTAATAATGTATACATTTTTATATAATTTAAAATGCACTAGTTATATTCATTTGTAATATAGTTCATGGATAAGTATTAATTGATGCACACTTATCCACAACTTATTATTAAAAAATATTATCAATTAAATAGTTAATTTAATTATGCTAATAATAAATAAGTATTATCCCTAAAAATATTTTTTCTACAACTAATTAATCTCCAAAAGCCTAATCTTAACCATAACATTTTTTCATATATAAAAAAATAAAAAGCTAATAGGTGACCTACATTATGATTGAAAAATACTTGACAAATTCAGGCAAAAATTCTTAATCTAAAGAGAACATACATTATAAATGTATGTCTTATATTAACTACAACGATTGTGAACTATTCCAACAATTTAATAAAAAAACATAACAAATTAAAAAAAATGGTTACTAGTGAAAACCTGTACCCTATATCTATTCATAATTGGTAGACAACCAAAATTTAAAAACGCATTGGAAATGGTCTCCGTTCTCAACCAAGGTAAATTTCTACATAAATAAATGTAGAGCTAGAGAAAAAAAATACCACTATTGAATGAAAATAAATCAACTAGATGCGAAATGTGCCCCTCACATTTAACACAAAGGAGGCACACATCACTTTTACACAAAAGTGATCAGTGAAAGCAACAAGTATTAAATAAATGTCTAAATAATTTATTTAAATATATATAGAGAGATTTAAATATATTTAAAGTAATATTTATAAAGTAACAATTTTTGTTATATATATTCAAATACATAGAATTGATATAAAATTTGATTTACATTAAAATTATTTGAATAAAGTTTTCTTAGTGAAATTATCCTTAAACCTATATTAAACCTATAGACTTGAAATTATTAAACCTATAGACTTGAAATCATGAATTTAAGGTTTTTAGATATTAAAATTTAAATGTAAAAAATTATTTGTCTATGATTGGTTAGAATGTAATATATAAATTGAAAAGGGGAAAGAAATAAATACATTTTTATTATAGTACTTTTTAGTTTTATAGAGAATAAATATATGACAAATAAAAAATATATTAAAATTATGTTGAGAAGTATATTGTAATGTAGTGAGATATTTACTTTTAATTCAAATCTTTAATTTGACATTTATTTGACCATCTTTTTTAAAAAAATACTTTTTTTTGAAGAATTAAATGAAAAAATCATAATATTTTAATCATATGATAAAATTTGGAATCTTTTTTTTCCAAAAAAAATTATTTTAAACTTGACACGATAAATAACTAATAATAATTTTTTTTGAAGAAAATAAAATTATAAATTCAAATAAATATATTTAAGATATTTGTATTGGTCTGAAATTAAAAAACTATATATAATAATATATAATATTCAAATATTTTTTCTATAAAATTTAATATTTATAAAAATTGATATATATATATTTAAATTGAAAATAATATAAAAACATATCATAATACATGTCATAATCAATTTTTTTTAATTTATTAAAATTAAAAAAATATAATAAAAATAACACATTAAATCAATCAACATTTTAAATAAATTGAATTTTTAATATTGGTAAAAATAAGAAATGAGAATTTCAAATATTAAATTTCTAAGTTTTAGAAAAAAAAATGCATGTCACTATAGGTTGACTAATGTGAATCCTCTAATTTGACTCTCAAAGTAATATATCTTACTTTGGTAGGTATAATAAATACGAAAGAATTAAAGATAATGCATTGCATATGCATTCATGTTAGAAAAATGGCACAAATAAGATATTTATATTCTAAAATTTTATTAGTGATTTGAAAATACTAACCCTAATTGATAGAAATATAATGATAATCGTTTAGTCAGTGAATTTATTAGTCCTTCGACGATAGGGACAATAATAACCAGTACAGACTAATTTCAATTATTAAGTGGCTGCGGTCCCCTTTTTAAGACAAAACTGACCCTGTTTTATATTGATAAAAAAATTTGCACGCGGTTTTTTTCAGAATTTTGTATGTACAGTGGAAATACGATCTCATTGATTGACTCTGTTTGGTGGAGTACGGTAAATTTTTAAACTTTGTCAATAACTGAGATCCCCCGCGGGCCGCCATGAAAGATGCTCAAACTTTCTTTGGAAAAAAAAAGCACAGACAGCTACAAATCTTGGCGAAAGTCTCCGTAATAAATTCCATTGAGGTACGTCTAGAAACGAAGACTGATCCTGTCGTGTCAAATGCCGTATGTTTGCTGTTAGTGATTGGATGCTTTGGGGTTGGTGTCTCCCTGGGATTTGAGAACGCCGCTATGAAAGAAGCACCCACTTTCTGTGTGGAAAAGAAAGTGCAGACAAATTCAATGTAAGGTAAACTATTCAATGGTGGCCAACTGGCTTGGAATTTCAACTCAATTTTATCTTTTTGTTGGCGGTTTCTTATTTGTAATTATAATAAGTTTTAGTTTTATAAATATTAAGACATTATATTTTTTAAAATTAGGGTTTCGATTCTTAAAACATTTAACCATTTGCAACTTATTAGAATTTTTAAAGGTCTTATACAATTTTTAAGGGTCATATACTGTTAATTTCTAATTTTGGTGGTCAGTAAATCATACTAATATATTGAATAATAAATAATTTAAAAATAATATTTATTTAAGAATATGACATTTAATAAACTATTCAATATTAGTAATATAAAATATATAAACTTGATTTTCAAATACTAAATATAATTTATAATTAAAAAAATATCAAAAATAATTTTTATATTTAATATTATTTTTAAATTTTTTTAATAATATATTTAAAATTTCACTTTATATTTTATACAATCTACCAAAAAATTATAGAACTTAAAAAAATTAAAGAAAAATAAGAGAAAGAAGAGAGAAGAAAATAAAGAGGAGGAAAAAGAAGAAAAAACAGAATAATACAGCCATCAAATTTATTGCATGGATGTAATTTGTATCTTTTCAATAAAGTCAAATTGATAGTGTAAAGTTAACATTTTCTGTACTCAAAATTTCACTTGAAATTGAAAATAAACTAATTTAAATTCAAATTGGTAGGGAAAACCTTAATCTGAGCCTGCTTTATATGTTAAATTGGTGTGTAAAGTATTAAAATAAATTCTTCAATTTGTATTATTGTTTTAATTTAAAATTATATATAAATTGATGAGTGTAAATAGATAAATAATTTTGCTTAATAATACGTGATTTTTTGTACAATTTATTTAAGATTAATATTTTATATATTTAAGTTTACTTACCAAATATATTCTATCAATTGTATTCTATCAATTATTAATTTGTAATTGTATTTTAAATTTTATTATTATTTTTTACTTTTTATATTATATGTTTTCAATTAAAAAATATTGTAATATTAATTTTAACAATTATTTTATTTATAAAATAAAGAAAATAATAATTTTTATAAAATTCTTATTTTATATAAATGTTTTTTTATTAATAATATTTTAACATATAATTATTTAAAATATAATTAAAATGATTTTGGAATTAAATATATTTTATACATTAACTCATCGAAAGTAAATCTACAAAATTTACCTTTAATATTTTACCCTTACAAGATTCTATTTCCGCACACATTTTTATGAAATACCTACTATCACACTTAACAATCTACCAACCGTTATAATGAAAATCTCTCTTATAAAGGAAATTTAATTTATAATTGTAAGCCTTAATACAAACTGTCTCAAGAATCATTAGCTCTATTAAAATTTATCCTAATCTATATAAATATATATGGAAGTTTCTTTACAAGCATATAATTATTTGTAAAATTTTATATTTTATTAAGGTTACAAATTTATATATATTAATATAGAGAAATAAATTTACATTAAATTTTTACATAAACATTTAATTCTATTATTAATTAAGTTAAATTATATAAAAAATAGAAATATAAGTTTAATTAATTAATTCTAAAATTAAATAGAGAGGAACGTACAAAATTTAAGGTGTAATTATTATATTACAAAATCTAATGACAATTATCAAGATCTAATAATTAGAAATGTCCACTTAGGAGTGATAGTTCAATCACCCAAAAAAATCATATTGACTAAAATAAAATGTTGAAAGATGTTGAAAGTATCATTAATGTTCCTAGCAAATGTCCAAAGCATCTTCAATGCTCTTGATAAATATAAAATAACTTAAAAATGGCTTGACAATTATATCCACCCAGTTCTTATCTTCAAGAACCTTGCTCACATTTCTCCATTATGAATGTGATCACCTTAAAAAAAAAAAAAAAACCTTCTCCTTAATTTAGACGGACATAAATACTTGCAATCTTGAGGGAGAAATATGCATTTTGGGTCATGTGATAAATTAGAAAAAATTAAAAATATTTTGATATTTTTCAAACCTGTAGACAATAACAATACTAAAAATACTAAATCTTATAATTAAATTAATTACAATAACATGCAAACCAATATTGTAGTGTGCATGTCCTTCAATGACTAGTCTAACTTATATCCACTAATGATTTATTTAGAATATTTGTAAGTGATTAATTGATTCTTGTGAACAAAAGTAAAAAAAGGTGAAGCAAGGGGCCACATGCTCACGAGTTAGGATGGACCACAAAAAGGACATAAGAGCATTATAAATATTGCACTAATGGTTCCAATAGCACTAATGACCCTAGGTGGGTGGAAAAGAGGAGAGAAAAATGGATGTTTAGAGGGGTGAGGGAAGATACAAGGACCATAAAAAGTTGATAGTCATGCATATAATACTTAATTTTGGATATTATTTGACAAGTATATAATAATCTTAAAATAATGTAATTCAAAAATTAAAAAATATCTAGAGACCATTATTTGTGTCTCATTTTTTTTAAATAATTTAATGTATTGCATATGTGGGTGTGTGTAAAAAAAGATGTATCAAGGATAAAAAACAATTTGAACATGAAACCTGAAATAAAATACAATGTATTTGGGAATCTTCTAAAATATTATTTCTTTTGTTTATACAAGCACGGGTGAGTTTCAAACTTACTTTTTCATTTTTTGAGAATAGGTGAAATTGAGCAATGTAGTTTGGAATCTGTGGTCTCCTCTTTTGTAGTCGGTCAATTTATAGAGGGTAACACTGCATTTCATATTTATTGATATTGTTTGTTCAACTAGTTATATGCATTAATGTTTGTATTATGTATTTATTGATATAATAGAGATTTTTTTATGTATGTATGTATGTATGTATGTATGTATGTATGTATGTATGTATACTATTTCCGCCTTATTTTTATCTACAATTTTATGTGGTATAATTACAATGTTAAATTTTCCTCCTAATGTTTCTTCAACTCGTCAACTAAACACTAAAGCAAGATAATGTTCACATTTTTCTTGCCAATGAAATCACAATTTGTCTTAAATTTCATATATAATATTTTGTAATATTTCTATGTTTGTTGTATTAGAAAACCCTTCATTGTAATATTTTAAGAATTACCTAACGTTGACAATCCCCTGTTTCATGTTTTTGCAATGGATAGATTACCATTTAAGTATGTCCAATAATAAATTATGTCTAGTGGTTAGTGTTGGATGGCAAAGAGCCATGAAAATTACCAACATATTATTTATTAAAGAAAAGAACATGATACTATAACAAATAAAACTATTATTTGGAGAGGGTAATGTACATTGTGTGTGTTAAATAGTATCGATAAATAATTTTGGTGCTTGTTTTACACCATTAGAAAAATAAGCCTTTGTGTAGAAGTGAAATTCAAGATACTTGTCATAGAAATCAATAATAGGATGGATTTTCTAACTAGAATCTTAAATTCATTATATAAAGACAATTTTTATATGGGATTTTCCCATATATTGAGATCACATATGCAAACAAATTCTTAAAATAGGATGGAGCCTATGACAACTCAAAGCATATTAAAAATGTCCATATGCAAATAAATACGTAAAATATGATGGAGAATATGATAACTCAAAGCATATAAAAAAATGTCCATAGTAGAAAATGCAATGCAATAGTTGAACAATGTCATTCAAGTGAATAGGGTGGATGTACCAAATGACAATTTGGATGTTATTGACATTCCTTATATACAAGATGTACCTACTGAATGTTTAGAGGGTGATAGATATTTGATATTTCAGATTTAGAAATGGATGACAATGTTCTCCTTGTGCAACCCTTGTCAATTTTATGCAATATTATGTCTTGTTTATTTTTATTAAAGGTAAAGGTGGGTTTTAAAGGGACCCTACCCAAACTAAATAACCATGCATGTGGTAGCACACAAGCAACAAGAAAACCAAACTAACAAGAAACCATGGATCCCAAAGGTACAAACACAACAAAACAACAACACATAAACAACCAATATTCAAACAAGAAAGAATCATTTGTTGAAGGTTTTCCATTTCTCATATGCCTTGGTCCATTCCTTGGTCATGCTCTTGAAGTTTCTATCAGGGATCTTGTTATTTTTATCATCCTCATTGCAAATGGCAATGTGTTTAAGTTTATTATTAGGTCTAATTTCTTTAGGAGTATCACCCTTAGTGTTGAAGAACATGGACAAACCTTTCATGCTTTGCATAGAGTTATTAAGATTGACCTTGCTAAAAGTGACTAGGATTCTCAGTTTATCCTTGAGATCTTTGTTTTCCATTTCAAGTGTTAAAATTCTACCAGTTAGGGAATCAATAATGAAAAACAACTCCACCCCCTTTTCCTTGGTGAAAATAGTCCATCCATCTAATTTATCTTATTAATATCTTGCTTCAAGTGAGTGTGATCCTTCATGAACAATCTAAGGAAAGATTTATGTAGATTAACTTTGTCCTCTAAACACTCTATCTTACTTTGGCTCTTGACATATTTTACCATGGTGTCTGCATTTAAAATTTTCTAATTATAGGAAGGGGACTTCATACCCTTGGCTTCAATCCCATCCACACTACCTTTATTACCTAACCCATTCTATGTTACCTTCTCTTCCTATCAAAGATTATAAACCTTGAAGGAGTCATCTTGATGGAGATCCTTATTATAGATGTTGGGTACAATAAGGCCACCCACCAAATTCATCTCCTTTAGAATGGGATTATCTAACAAGGGACCTTCATTAAAATTAGAAAAAGAAGCCTCAGACAGCTTCCTAGGATTTGGTTTAGAAGTGTTTCTAAGAACTCTAGAGGAATGTAAAGTAGGAGACTGATGAGGACTCTACACATCAACCATGCCCTGAGGAGTAGGGTGGAGGGCCTAAAACACTTGTAAATAAGGAAAATAACCACTTGATGTAATGGTTCCTTATTTTTCTTACAAAAACTTTACCTCCATAATTGAATACTCGAATGAATGGAGGATATAGAATGAAATGTTGATGGGGATTTTATGACAGAGATAATTAAATAAAGGAAGATGGTAAAAGTGAACAACCTTATATTGGACATCAAGGGTCACATACCTTATGACATGCTCCACTACCTCATTGAAAGGAGCAAAAAGGTCCTCTCTTTTGAAACTCCCTTGAAATTATGTAAAACATTCATGCCTCACAAATAATTTCTCCTTCTCCTGATGGAAATCCTTGGTTAATATGTAGTACTTTTTTTCTTTGATTTTGATCCTAGTGGCTCTAGAGATGAGCTCCTCTATTATTTAGACCAAAATATTGTGAATGATGACAACTCTATTCCTCTAATTTTTTGCTGAAATGATGGGAGAGATACTTATCAATACTAGAAATGTGATCGATGAATTTGGTAATACCTCCAATATGGAAGATATCCCAAATATATTATTGGTTCCTGATATTATTATCAAATAAAGGGTTCAATATATTAAAACCCCCTCTCCCCCATGATTGAATGTAAACCATAATAAACCTTGAAACTCTGAGTGTTATTATGCACCTTCATAAGGTTACCTTGTAAATAATACCCATTGTAGATAAAAACCTCTGAGAAATACATAGTGGCACTATTAAAAATGATGAATATCAACCATGCCCCTTTTGTAAACATTCATAATGCCATCATTACTATTAATGTGATACATACTCTACTTAATGAACCTGATTACCCACAATAGAGTTATTACTAATCTTATCCTTGCAAATGATAACATTAATATTATCAGGTAGGATCTCCATATTATTCCATATTTTAAAAATACTTTCTTTGACCCCTTTATTGGAAAATGAATCTGCAAGAAAATTGCCTTCTCAGTAGATATGCTAAAACATGATACTCTTGAAACTCCTAGCCAAGTGATGGATCTCCTAAATGATGTGTGTTATGGTCCATCTAAAAACATTTTTCCTATTGATGTAATTAATAATATTGAGAGAATCCTCCTCAACCAAAATGCATTGATAAACTAGATCCAGAGCCACTTGAACACCCCATAAGGAAACTAATGCTTCCAAGAAATGATTAAATTAGAAGCCCATACTTCCTTCATAAGTAGATAAAAAACCCACTGATTGTCTTGAAACACACCTTCACCTCCTAAAACACTAGGATTACCTTTGGCACCCCATCAAAATTTAGCTTGATCCACTTGGGGGGATTTCCATCTAAAATTTTGCATAAGGATTAACTTGGGATATAATTTGGGTCTATTTTATAGGGTTATAAGCCTCTCTTTAGCTATGATTTCCTTAGCTTGAGAAAAAGGTTGCTTCTTTGCCAATATAATGTTCTTGAAGTTCTCAGAAAGAGGAAAAAATATTGTTGACCACTCTAAGAGAAGGGTTTTTTTGTCACAAAAAATTATGTTATTTTGATCCTTCCATATTCCCCATATGAGATGAAATAATGCAAGTAGCCAAAGAAGCTTGAGTTCTTGGTTGACAAAAGGACTCGACCAAGCTTGCCAAGTAGCCAAAAGAGAATGGGGGTGAACCCAACTAATGTGGAATTTTTGGCACAACATTACCCTCATTTTGAAATAAAAATTGCATTCAATGAATATGTTTAAATAGGCTTAGAGGCATCTTCACAAATAAAACATCTATTTACCATAGTAAGTCCTCTTTTACAGAGATTGTCCATTGTGAGAATCATGTTTTGAACACTTAACCACAAAAAATATTAATCTTTGGAATCATCTTTTTGTTCCAAAATTTATCCACTAGATTGACCTCCTCTATGCTGGCTTGAAGCATTGAATAACCCTAACTAACATGATAATTACCATCTAGCAAATCCTCTCAGACCAACTCATCCTCCTTTTGAAAAATAGTGATATGATTTCCTTTGAGGAGGAAATTAAGGTTTGAGACTATGGTAGCTATTATGGCATATGCATTGTCAACACTTGGGTGTTTCCAGATCTTTCTACCATTACCAACCTGGAAATAATTTGCCACCAACTCTAGATGCATTGCTTGACTAATAACACTTCCTAATCTAAGATAGGGATGCTAGTCCAATAACTCTTCCTACTCTAGATGCAATGCTACATGCAATAGGTCATTTAAATCATTATAATTTTATTCTATTGTGGTTATGGACATTATTAAGATTACATAGGCAGACACCCTCTCAATACATTATATGTTGTTCTACATAATTTAGTAGTTCTTCATAATCATGCTCCATATCCCACCTACATAAGTTGTCCTGTATTTATAAGACTAGGATGTTGTGTAAAATTTTTCATGTCTAAAATTCATGATGTTTTTAAAATTTGTTAATTACATTAATGGTTCAACATAGTTATACAAAATAATATATATTAATGTAATTTGCTAGTTATATTAATGATGTCGGCCAAAATGATAATCCCTATATCAAAATAAATGTTTAATAAATTCATGAAAATATACTTGTTTCAATCAGGGCTCTATACAATGACATATTCCATTAGGAATAATGTTTAAAATGCCATATCAAGTAATATGACATACTCATTTATAAGAGATGCTGAATCCCCAACTAATAAACCAATGAACTACAAAATCAGCATTAGGGTTCTTTACCCATGCATGGAATAATTCCATCTCCCTTGGGCATTAGGAGGTTTATAGGCCATTGAAGTTGTGTGTTCAATGATATTTCTTTCACATATATCCATTAGTGGAACAAAAAATATAACTTCATTTGCATTAGAATCAAATTACATATATATAGAGTTCAGTTGGTTAAAGATTATTTCATAAGAGTCAAGTGGTAAATCACTGACCGCATTTTCATCAATCTAAACATCTGAATAAAACATGAAATGTTCTATTTTATGTTGTCTATTGACATTAAATTTGTAATTTGTTGTATGTTGATCCCTTCTTTGAAGTATAATCAGCAGCAAAAAAAAAATTTGATGTGGCAAAACCTTAGTAATTTATTTTACTTCTTGTGGAAAATGGATTATATGCCCTTTATATTTATATTAACCTCATCTTGCATGTTTAGCTTGTAGGATTGGGCTAACAAGGGATATTAATATATCCTAAGCCTGTGTCAAGTTTTCAAGTTCTAGAGTTTGTGATCTAGGATCCATATTATTTGATTTTGAAAATTGATGGTGACTTTTCTCATGTCCACATCTATTACATACAAGGCTTTCAAGGGATCGAGAAACATTTATTCTAATATAACTTTCTTGAAAATTATATCAATACTTATTGAAGCATAATTATCTAAACCATGTCAAAAAATCATTTGAAACATATTCAAATTGATCTCAAGCATTTTGTTGGGATTAATTATATTTTTTTGTCTTTTAATTTCATAATCTTACATTTTCCTTCTTCTTTTAGGTTGTGATTTTGAATCTTCTTCTAAATCACTATTTTTCATTTGTCTTCTTATTCTAGGTTGGGATGTTTTCTATTCTTGTGTATCACTATTTTTGGTATTGTTTTCAACATCAACATCCAATGCATCTTGAGTTGCATTCTCTAGTATTTCAAGCACATGCTCTATGGATATTGAATTTGGTTCCTCAAAATTAATGTCAACATTATCAATCAATCAATGATAGTGCCTTTGATATGATTCACGATGAAGATATTCTTTGTGTTGTCTTTCTACCTCAGTCAATTGATCTAAAAATGTTTGTATTTTTAATCTTGTTATTAATACATATTTCTCATCTTGAAATGTTTGTACATGATTTTTTTCATCGTATTTGCATGTTGTCTCTTTTTTGCTTCTAATTCTTTAGCTATCAATTCTTGAAATCTTTGTCTATCATTATCATTTCATTTTTTTGTTTCTTCCTCTCTTTGTACATATGCCATTTATTGTTACCTTTATTTGTGATATTATCTTTGATATTGTATTTGTTGTTCTCTTTGACATTTTTTTATTATTTTTCTTTTGTAAAATTAAATTTTGGTCAAGCCATATATATACAATTTTTAAAAACAATAAATTTTTAACTTGCTTGAAATTACATATTTCATTTCATCATTGTGGGATATGAAATCAGATCAATAAACTTGTAAATGTAAGTCCACATCCAAACATTACACTGTATAACTTAGATTAAAAAAAGTAATAGAAAACAATTATCTTAATATTTTTATATTTTATTTTTGTAAAATAAATTAAGAAACAATGTTGAAAATAAATTAGTAATCAATATTCAAAATAAAATAAAATAACCAAATTAAAACATACACACAAAAAATCAAATAATATATTTAAAAATAACCTAGCAACCTATATTACATAAATTAAATAAAGCAACCAAATAAAAAAATAGTCTAATTATATGTTAAGTTTTATTAATTATTTTCAACCTTACGGAAATGTTTTAGTTGTTTTTGCATCATAGTTAATATATTGTTAAAATTTAATAATGTTTATAGAACAGATCTTATTGATTATAATAAAACTTTTGGAATTGTGACCAGCTAAGGATGAAAGAGGAACAACTGAAGAGCAAACTATCATCTATAGAAGAGGGGGACTTGCCCACAAAACCGATCACACAAAAGCCGTGAAGAAGTAAATAGTCGTTGCACAAACAAGAATAGTTCATCTCTCAAAAATTGTCTTAAATAAATATAGTACACAAGACAGGTTAGCACACTCAGAATAGCAGTGTAAAGATTAAACACTTTTAAAATAAAAATCAAAACCAGGATATCAACAAATTTATACTATAGTGCTTCCATTAAGGTGTACCTTATATTTTGTATCACTATTTTATGTTTTCTTTCCTTGTTGACTTCTGCTCTTATTTATTTATTTATTTATTTTTTGGGTGTGTTTTTTATTAATTTGATTTGTATTCATTTATATTTATATATTTTTAAATTTGTTTCAAAAAATATGTCAAGATTTTAAAATATTGTATCAGTGTCGATAAAAAAAATTATTTATTTTAAAAATAATTTAAATAAAATGTCAGTTATTTGCATTAATATGGTTACAACATCAGGGTCTTCTACACTCCTTTTTATTGTAGAATGCCTCGTGAAAAATGTGATTGGATAGATGATTTTGAAATAGATGTTTAATAAATTGATGCAAATGTACTTGTTCCAAATGTGGTTCTATCCAATAACATTTTCCCTAGCACAGTCATGACACTAGGCTCTTCTCCACCACTTTCCTACCTATAGATTTACGTGTGCATATTGTGTATTTATTAAATATATAATATAGATTTATCAAATACCACTTTCATACCTATTAACAAGTTAGAGTTGTCTTTAGGATCTGCCAAGGACCTTTGAGAACCTAGTCTTTACAATGGGGTCTATATGATCGAATGTTCTTGTGGAGTTCCTTACATTAGAGAAGCAGATAAGTCCAATTGAACTAGAATCAAGGAACATGCAACATATATTTGTTTAGAGAGGAAATATAAGTTAGCATCATATAAAACCAAACATGTTATTTGCATTGAAGACACCAAGTTTGTTTCTATTGAAAATAATTTCTAAAAATGAAAATTAAGGGAAGTGACTAAGATTAGTAAACATTCTAACAACCTCAATAGGGACAAGGACCTAGGGATTATCACGTGTGGAGACCAATTGTCAACCAATTGTAATTTTCAGCTTCTATAGTTTGTTTAAAACCTTTTTTTTGTGTTCATTTTATTTACATTTAAATTTCAACCCACTCCTTGCCCATTTAAAACTAGGCTCACTTTTAACTTATAATTGTTGTATTTTAAATTTTTAACCTTAGTAAGTAGATTAGTTACTAGTAATTAAATTTATTAATCTCTATTGAGTAACATGATAAATAGAAGAAACTTCTAGAAATTTTTTAAGGTAAAACAACAATATATTTTAAAGATTTAATTTTATTAATGATTGATTTTGTTTTCAAATGTTTTGAAGATTTTGGGTGTAACAATTTCTATTTTATTTATTTATTTATCTATTTATTTGGCAAGAGGGAGGTGTCATACAACTTATCAACCCACAACGAGACACTTTTTTAATTAAATATCTCCTAGTGTCCCATGTGATCTATCTATTTAAGTTGGCATGTTATGCTTCTTGAAAGTGGATCACCACTATTGATTTGAAACTTCAATTTAAAAAAATAATGCACAATACTTCCAAAAATAAGCAACTTTTTTTAAATATTTGTTTAATATTGTATGATGTGTATGGGTAAGGTGGTTGTCAGCCACTGATGTATCACTATGGATATAGACTATTGTGTTTTGTGTATGTAGTAAGTTTTTTTAAAAAATCAATGATTGGATGCTTCAAAGTTTGTCTTAGAGGTTGACAAGAAAAATCTCTCTATGGAAAAGAAAGTGGAGTTTGAAAACATTACCTCAGACACATTTTCAGCTAAACTTGATGTCCTTTTGCATGTGTTTTGTAAGTTATTGTTTAAATAGTTGTTGATTATTTTTGGTGTGTTTTTGCATAAATGGTGGTTTTTTTTTCCATTTGCTACACTCTTCTATCAACCCACGACATGCTAGTTTATGAATTAGTACTTTGACACATTGGTAGTTTGTATCATGTCTCCATCAAGGCCACTTTCTTAGCACCTTGCCTTCTTCTATGGAGATACCTTTCTCGTTGCCTTTTTTTGGAACTCCTCTCATGATTATCGATGACATATTCGATAGGTCAACAGTCTCCTCATTTGAAACTATTCTAGTGAAAACTAGTGTCTTTCTTTTTTTTTGATATTTTTGTTAGGTATAGGTTATGTTGTATTCATATTGATTTATAAAGTTTCATGGAAGATTTTTTTATTTAACTTTTTCTACTTTTATGCATTTGTGTGCTCTATTCTGAGCACCTTTTCACTTCTTCAATTTCTTGTCTCTTCCATTACTACCATGGGATATCATCTTCAAGAGACCTTATTTATATTTTGACATCATTTTTTTGATAGTTGACAGTATCCCATTGCTTGACATGTAGTTATTCTAATGCATCCTAGTGTCATCTTATCTTTTTTGACAGTTTGATCGTCTCTTTCAACATGATATGGAGCTATTTTGGGGTATAAAATGTTAGCTTATTCTATTTTTGAGTAGTGGATTTAAACCACTTGTGCATACCTCTTTCCTCCCATCCATCCATTCAGTAATATGGGGGGTGTGGTGTACATTCTACTTCTTAGATGTTGAGCATTCCTTGCACATATAGTACTCTTTTATAATTTCATCACCACTGATAATCTTCTTGATTAAAGCTATTCTAGGGAAGCCCAATATCAATTTTGTTTGTGATCGGGTAGTGGATTTCGATCACTCATGTAGATTGAGTTCCTTTGTGACTTATAAGTACTTGGAGTGCAGACTACTTAAACATCATCTTTAGGGAACTTTCTACCTCTCTTCTTTTATTTCTTTTGGAGAAGAGTATTTTCTAAGGATTTTCTCTCTTTTCTTTCTTTTATGAGAGTTATATGTATATTTTGTACTTTTCAAGTATTTTTTGGATTCCTCCTTTGTACATGGGTATCTTATTCAGATATTTTATTTGCCTGAACTAATATGAGGATTGTTACTTATCTCCATGGCCTTTGGTGATTTTTATAGTGACACTAGTGTGGTATCCCCATCATAGTGACATCAATGTGTCAGCTCTACCAATATTTGTGTTCACTTCTCACCATCTTTTTAGAGGTTGTTCAAGCAATCCTTCCTCTTGTTTATTATTCTACATAGTACTTTAAAGCACAGTGTTTATGTTTAGTGATCCTCATATTCAACACTATTCTTATTTTGACTTGACATTTATAGTAACTCAACATCCATGTATACCATCAAGATTTATTGTCATCCATAGGGACATACGGCTTCGCATTGCATCCTTTATTGTTAACCCCTAGCTTCACTTGAAGGGAGTTGTTACAGTATATTTTTTATCCCTACTAGGTTTTAGTTAGGATTTTCATCTTTTTGCTAGTTTTATCTTATGTATAGATTTATCCCACATTTCCTAGATTAGCTTGAGTCTTGTTTCTCTTGCCTACTTAAGCAAGGGTTATCTATTGTGTTATACATCATTGTCATATGTTTTCCATATGCTTTTTGTGAATAACAATTGGTTTTGTTTATTTTTGGTTTATTTTTAATGTGTATGCTAAAGCACTAATAGTTGTGGTAATGGTGTGTTGGAGAGATCTTATATGATCAGTGTTGTGAACTTTTTCATGCAAAAATAGGTAGTTCCACTTAAACTAGAATCAAGGAACATGCAACATATATTTGTTTAGAGAGAAAATAAAATTTGGCTTTGGTCAAACATTCATATAAAACCAAACATGCTATTTATATTGAGGACACCAAATTTGTTGCTATTGAAAACTATTTCTAAAAATAAAAATTAAGGAAAGTGATTGAGATTAGTAAACATCACAACCACCTCAATAGGGACGAGGACCGAGGGATTAGTGGAGACCAATTGTCAACTAATTTTTATTTTCACCTTCTTTAATTTATTTAAATCTCTTTTTGTGTTTGCTTTTTTCTTATTTAAATTTCAATCTATTCCTTGCCCATTTAAAACTGACTTAATTTTTAACCCATAACTATTGTATTTTAAAATTTTATCCTCGATAAGTAGATTAGTTACTAGTAATTAAATTTATTATTATTTTTAATAACTTAATTAATTAAAAACATGAAAAAAAATTTAGACAACACATCAAAAACAAAAAAAATTCTAAAAAAATCTTGAAATAACACAACAATATATTTTAGAGATTTAATTTCATTACTAATTGGTTGTCTTCAAAAGTTTTGTAGATTTTAGATGCAACAACTTCTATTTTATTTACTTATCAAATAAGAGGCAAGTGACACACAACTTTAAAAATTTAATTAAAATTTATCATTGAGGTGACCATTACATCAACCCACAATAGATATTCTCTCAATTAAATATTCCTATGTCATATATAATTAATTTGTTTAAAGTACAATTATGCTTTCTGAAAATGAATCATAGATGTTGACCAAAAATGTTCAAAAGCGCGTATTTTTTTAGTTTTAATATTGTATGGTGGCTGTGGACCGTTGATGTAGATATACAGACACAGACGGACCCGTTCTGTGCCTGTAATATGTTTTAAAATTTTGTCGGTGAATGGATGCTTTGTAATATGTTTTAATGCCGTGCCATGAAAGGCAGGCCAACTCTCTCTGTAGGAAAGAATGTGCAGATAAAGACGATCCAAATTGTGGACCAAACGAATATTAACCTTTCACGCGGCTAATAAAACGTGTCCACAAACTTAAACCTTTCAACAGTGACCTGTACATTGAATTGCGAAAAAAGTCAGAAAGCAATGTGACACAATACCATCCAAATTGAAATACAATACACATTTTGTCAACAAACTATTCAATGCTGATATCACGAAAATTGTTAGTCTTTTGGAGCCAAATGAAATCGGGGTCGAACAGATACACCTGTCCCCATATTTTCGACAAGTGAAATTCATCGTCTAAACTGAGCATTTCTATACTTAAAATCTAAATAGAAATTATAAATAGTTTGAAGGTGAAAATTCTAGTAAAGGCTTAGGCCTGCTTTATTGCTCTTAAAATAAATTACGAGTAATTATGTTTTCAGTCTACTAAATTGTAAGTGGTCTTTGAAGTCACATCGCATATCATATTGCATACAGCTACATGACATACAGCTAGGTATATGGTTGGGTGCAGGGCTAGGAATTTGGGGCTACCATTAAATTGTCTTAAAGATTAATTCTTTAATAATAACTTTTTCCAAAATGTAATATAAAAAATTATTTATTTATTTTGATACTATTACTAACACCCTAATCAGCATTTCAACCTATGCACCCTAATCAACATTTCAACCCATGCCTTACGTAACATGGCTAAGTGGAAAAATAAGACGAGGAGAACATGAACCCTGAATAAGCCAAAAACGTTATCATTGTGATTGCAACTTGCTGAACACGACATGCGATAAAAATGATGATGAAGAGCATTAGATGCCATACTTGCTACCTTCATTGAGCAACTAGGGATAATGGCATCTATGTCCACTTTCTCTTTTATGAGAATATCATTTAAAAAATAAAAAATAAAAGCCAACTGAAGGTTTGTTGATTACAGTATCTACAAACCAAAAATAAATTTAGAGTTCAACGTATTCAGCGTTAAGGGATATAGAACTCAATGTATATAGCAATCATGATGGGATGCATTACAAATTGACGTGGTAACCAATAATTAAAATTGAGTCCATTTCAATTCGTTTAAAAGATTCAAACCTGTTAGAGAAAGTAAAGTTAAAATTAGATTGTATATATATTATCAATTTATTAATAAAGTAGAAATATACATTTTTATTGAAAATAATAAAATAAAGGTATTTTTAAAAATGTCCATTAATACCACTTTACTATCAATGTCAATGTAGGTTACAAATCCCAAAAACAATGAAGTGTTTAACTCTAGAGTCTAATCCAATAACTTAATCTTACAGCGAAGGGTAACATGTTTCGTTAGAGCCTTGAAATTTGAGGGCCTTGTGATTAGGAAATATGAATCATGATAAATCTTTACCCATGGCACAGTATGGTAGGACAGTTATTAATTTGGACAGTGGATTTAATATATGTTAATTTTAAAATCTAAAATTTTAGAATAAATTAAGTTAAACTTTTACAATAACCTTACATAAATAATCATTTTATAAAATATTTAATTTAAATCGCTACTAATTATTAATTTAATTATCTCCTTTATCTATACATAATATAATTTAAATTTAGGTTAATTAATTTTCTTGTGTGACATGTCACTCACATCAAATGAAATAATAGATTCACAATTTTACATTGATTCATTCACATTTTAATATTTGCTTTGTGACTAAGAGCCTCAAATAGTGGTTTGAGTAAATACTATTGTTATTTTTTAATCTTTCTACTCACATCCTCCATCCTTCCACCACATCTCATTTTATGAAAAGTAACCAATCTGATTCTTTTTATCTCTCCATATTCCCCAATATATATGAATATTATTATTTATTGCAATAATTTTATTAGGTTCAAAGAATATGTAATCATGAATCCCCTTTCATTTTTTTTAAGTTATGTTGAAGTCTTTTAAGCTAAACAACCATCTCATTTAGAGTTTGTGTTTCATTAACATGGATTCTTTTTGGAACTTATTTTTATGAAATGATATTTTTTGTGTGAAATATTTAAGGTTAGTTCTTGTATATATTGAGGGGTTGTTTATTACATTACTTTTTCTTATTTGGTTAAATGAAGAATAAGGAAGAATTAAATATTACAATTTCAAATTTTATTTTTTTTTAATAAAATTGATATCCATTGAAAAAATCATCCAAAATATTTGGTATTTAAATATTATATCTATATGAAGGGGTAATTGTAATTTTTAAATGATCATTAACACTTGTCTTTTGCATAAAGAATTTGTAGATCAAATCTGATTATTGAAGCCTAAAAGCTTTCTCAAAATATAAATTTAAAAATGATTTTGATATGCTTGTAGAAAATACTTCACCCGGTTACCTTTTTAAAATTGGCATATGATCAGGCATTACAAGAAATAATTGTTGTTGTGCCATTAGTTTCATTGTGTCAACATAAAATTGTTAACATTTGTTTCCTGCTCTCTATTTTGAGCGAATTCTTACTACCTATTTTAACCTCTTGTTGATCATTCATGGATGTAATTAGGTCATCATTTTATGTTTTCTTAATTTTTTTAAATCAATATCACTACTACAATTGCTTCTAAGCTACGTAGCTCATGTGTGCTTCCCCTTCTTCAGTTGTTGCTTTTATGATTATGGAACATAGATCCATGGTAAGGTCAAGTAGTAGAGTATTATAGTAGAAAAGGCTTCTATACAAAAAAAAAAAAAAAAAAAGCAAAGATTCAGGGAGAAATTAGGCAACATGAAATACTTGTACATATTATTTGAAGTCAACTTTGAAGATCAATCTTGATAGGCTTCATTCTATTTTTAAGATGAAAGGCTTCCATATTCTTAAAACTACTAATACTATTTTTTAGCCATGTTAAATAACATACATGATTATTAATTTTTTTAAAAGGAAACAAAATCACTTGACAAATTGATCCATAAATCTAGGTTGTTTCAAAGGATTCTATCAAGCAAGAAACCTTTCAACAATTAGTTGTGTTTTATATATGTATTGATGCTTCCATTTTATAACTCACCCACTCCTTCAAACACAATGTACATATATTTCAATCAGTTATATTTGTCTATAATTATATTTTTAACTGAAACTAATAGTAATAATAACATTCAAAACCTTATGATCCACTTATGCAAATATGATAAGCATTCATTATTAATAAAAGATTATTAAATATGATTAAGATTCAAATAATTCAATAACCATTTATTATTGATAGAAGATTATTAAATATGATCAAGATTCACAGAATTTAATTTAATTTTTTTATTTTTAACTATTTAATTTTAATAATTTAGATATTATATTATTTGAATGGAAGGATATGATTCTAATAGTAATCCAAACAAAATTTAGATGGTAGGAAATTTGTCTCCACATATATATGTAATATATAATGTCTCATAAATAATTTAAAAAATATAAATAAAAATATTTATTTTTTTAGAAAAATAAATATTGAAAATAATTTTTTTTTTAAATATATTATATTTTATTAATTTATATAGAAATTGAATTTTATGTTTGTCCTTATTTATGAGATAAAATTTTTATGATACTTTCCTATTTTACATTATCTTTTCAAAATTACAACAGAAAAAATATATAAAAACAAACATATATTTTTATAATTATTTATAAATATTTTTATAAAATTTAGAATTTTTAATGATTCATCTTAATTTTTATCTTATTTTATAAAATATTAAAAAAAAAAATCTATTATATATTACAATAAAAATATATAAATATATTCAAACAACTACCAAATTTAACTCCTATAAAATTGAAAATGTTCAACTCTATACTTAAAATTAAATCCAGCACTTCAAATTTGATGAAGGCTTTAAAAAAACATCAGACTCTTCTTCAAATTTGGCTTTCCATTAAATTTTATTAGCCTTTCTTTCGAACTTATTATATGGAGTAATTTTGATCTTTGGAAGGAATTAAATATTTATGTTCTAACAAAATAATCCAAGGTTGGGATGTTTGGTTGGGTATTTTAAATAAATCACAGTTTTTCTGACCCCTCATATTTTAGTTAACTTGTTTACTTAATACTCTAGCTAAAATGGGGAGAAGACTCTTAGGATTGAGATTCTTTTTATATATGAGCGAGCGAAAAAAGTATTTATTCTGGTTTATATATATATATATATAAATACAATCAATTTTTAAATTAATTATGAAATCAATCATTTATGATCATATTAATTTAATTAAAAATTATGATTAAATTTATTTCTTTCATAACATTAATAATAGATACAATAAAATTTAAATACTAATTTAAAGTAAAAATTTAAGACAACAATTCGAATTCTCATAAAAGCTTTTTAAAAAAAAAACTTTTACAAAGTGGCTACTCCCTCTCATTATTATGTAGAACGATGCAAAGTTGTGTTTATAAATTATTGTATTCAATGTGAAAATATATTTTCAAAAAGATTAAAAGTAGTTAGTGTACGTATGAAATTAACATGATGGATTATTATCTTTGTTTTTAATAAATGTGATTTTAATACATAACTTAGATATTAAAAATTTCAAACTATGGTATGATTGTTTAGATCTAAAATAGAAGATTTCATTGTTAAGAATAAAAATGATATTGATTGAAAATATATTCAAAACATTTTATTAGTGAAGCTTTCAAGTTTGGATAAAATATTTAAAAATAGAATAAATAAGTGTTGGGGAGTTTGTCAAGATTGAAGATGGAATATCAAATGTATTGACGTTTGAACAAAGTAAAACTAAAAATAAATAAACCTTTGTAAGAGAAAAACCAAGAATATAAAAATGTAAATCCTCCATGTATTCAACTTTATAAAAGGAGTACAACTAAAAGAGATGACAAGTAACCTCCCTTAAAATAGCAATAAATAGTCTAGAATAGATATGTACCTCTTGTACCCAAAATAACCAGTCGAGAAATAACTCTTACCAACGAACTAAAAATGATGATCAAATAACTTCCTATGACAAATAATACCTAAGCAAGATAAACCACATATATATAAATAACCTAAATTAAATAAATAAATAAAAAATAAAATCTTACACTAACAATAAAGTCAATTATATTATATTATAATATAATTGTAAATTAAATTCATAAATATTATACAATTATAATATTTTTGATGAGATTTTAATTTTATTCAAGCTAACAATAGTGACATCATTTCCATACAAGCTAGCAATAGTGACATCCTTTCCATAATCTACTGATTATGGATAATTGCGTAGGCTCTTTTAGATAATGTGCAAAAAAAGGTGCTAAATTCAGTGTAGAGCTTGGCGGTCTTTGGCATTAGGAGTTTTATTTGTATTGTTTACTTTCTTCTTCAAAATTTTCATTATTTTAGGAAATGTTTTTATGTCTAAGTGCTCAGCTGGATGCCAATCCATTGTGTCCTCACAGTTTTGCATTGCACAACACATCTTTTAACACACAAATATCAAAATTTGCTCGATCCTTACCTGCAGATATGCAAGAGTAAAAAGAAAAAAGAAAATTACATATATAAATGAAGTATTTTATTTAAAAATAAATCTTATTAGTGTTATTGTGAAATGTCTAATAAAGTCTTTAAATTTTTTTGTTAAACTGGTACAAACACTTCTAACTTACACTGGTAGTCTAGACATTAGACATTGTTTAAAACCTCTCCTGATAAGATGGAAAATAAAAATCCACTAATATCGAAAGGATGAAAAAATATAAATGAGGAAGAGGTTGAATTTGCATGATGAGTTTTTCCTCATCATTCAGTGGCTTGAGGAGTTAAGAAACTCACTCCAACCAAGCGAAAATTTCCAATAGATTTTAAGACAACTATGTTTGCATGTTTTGCAATCATTCAAACATTGCAGAATCCTTGCTAGTAAACGAATGTAAGGTGATGTGAGAAAATGAATGTTGAAAGTGTGTGGATTAGATTAGGAAGTAAAATGTAAATTTTGCATTATTTGAATAAGAGCTAAATTACAGAGTTGAAATATTTTAACAAGTAGACATCAACAAAATTCTATTTCATATCTTTGCAATGAATTTACTAAATATAAAATTAGATTTATATTTTTTATGCTATGATGCATGCTTTTAAGATCCATTCTGTCACAACAAATTGTATCTCGAAGCATGCAATGAAAAACATTACAGGTGAATGTAAGGTTTGTTACAAGTTATTGTATTGCCAATAATAATTGAATGTTTTTGCTATTCTTGTTTCTTTGACAAGAATGGAAGGAAATTCAATTGAGCTCAGCTGTTAAGATTATTCAAAAATGTCAAAATATTATATGCATTTAGGTTAATTTTTTTTTAAAAACCAATCAGGTGTTAGTATTTCAAATTACTAATGTTTAATTATTAAAAAAAAAATTAGAATATAATTTTTTATATATAAACCCTTTATTCTGTTTTTTTTTTTTAAATAGCATTAAATCATGTGCATTGCATTTATTTTAAATTCCTTTACATTTTTTGATTTTTTTTTTGGCTTGAAGAAAGGTAGAAAATATTATGCTAAGTTTAGAGGTGTGAATAATCTGACTAAATGTTGCACTAAGAAACTAATAAAATTATAATGACAATCAATCGTTTAAATTTTTTAGCCATCGCCACTCTTTGAAGTGCTTACTATGAAATAAATGTAATTTAATGACAACATATTTACATTTATTCATTGAACTTTGAATAGATACATCATGTATCTACATCCATTACAATCTCTTGAACCAAACAATTCATCAAATGTTTCTCAAAAAAATATCAATTGAGATAAATTTGGTTTTCTAGTTTTTCAGCTTTGTTAAAACAAACCAAATTTTTATGTAGTCCACGCCAATGAAAACAACCATAAATAATTGATTTTTAACATCTATGTTACCCAAAATTAAAAAATATTAAAACATATTTATTTATTATTTATTATTAAGATTTTTCAATTTTGTACTGAAGCTTGCTAGTAATCAAGAAATACAAA
The DNA here is from genome assembly GCA_037957365.1 of Torreya grandis. Taxonomy (NCBI): domain Eukaryota; kingdom Viridiplantae; phylum Streptophyta; class Pinopsida; order Cupressales; family Taxaceae; genus Torreya; species Torreya grandis. The sequence goes on from JARHVA010009528.1 coordinate 264,486, forward strand.
ATCAGAAAATTCTATTTCCTATGTTATGGTGCATGCTTTCAAAATTTAATCTCCTTTAACATGTTGCGTTTGTTTTGAGGGTGAGGAAGTTGATTTTATTAACTTTTTATTATATAAAAAATATAGGTCAACATCTTGATATTATACTATTTTTTAATGTATGGAATAAACAGCATATGATACAAAATGTTTTTGTACAAGAACTAATTCAATATTTTGCTATGCATGTTTCTTCCAATGATGGAGGGAAAATCAAAGAGACTTATTTATTAAGACTAATAGACAAAGCGAGGAGAAGCAATCAATGAGGATGAAAATAGTAACAAATAAACTACTGTCGGTTTCATAATTGACTAGCAAGTGGGAAAAGACAAATAATAATAATGTATAAGTATAAATTTCAATCATTTGAATATATTACAGAGAAACAGTATAATATAGAGGTCCTAACCTATTTGTTGTACAAAGAAGAAAGTAGTAAGAATAGACATGTCACTGCAAAATGAATGCAATGTTTTTTAAAATATTATAAACAAATAAAATAATTAAAAAAATAAAAAAATTATAATATTGAAAATTATTTTATTTTTATATAAAATTACAATAATTTGATAAAAATATTATATATATAACATTAATTTTGTAATTAATAAATATTAATAATTTATTAATTTTCTTATATTTTTTATGAATATTTAATAAATTTTTTATAAAATATTTAACATGCTTTTTACATTTATAAGTATGTTTAATGGTTTGAGTCTTCATGAATATTCAATCACTATATGTGTTAATAAATGGAAAGTTGAATTGTACATTTTTTTCTAAAGCATAAAGTAATAAACATTACATAGTATTTGATGGAATGATAACTTATTTTTGCATGTTTACTGACTATTCAAAGGTTGCAGACAAACATATAAGGTGAATAACTTAAATCCATTAAATAGTTGAACACGATAAAAATTAGGATAAAATATTTTTGAAAACAACAAGAACAATCTTTTTGTGAAGCCAAGTTTGTACTTGTAACATATTTACACACATTCAACTTTAAGTTTTCTCCCTTTTAGTACCTAAAATATATAGGTTACACATTTTCTCTCGCAAAACATTTATTATAAGAATATATTTATTTATTGAAATTTATAATTTATTATTAAATCATATTTTACAAATACAAAATGTTTATTCACTACATCTTAAATTTAATACATTTGAAATGATTAATTTAAATACGTATAATTTCTGCAGTTCTATATTATTTTAAATCAATAAATGTAAGACAATTTCCAAGAAATAAGGGTGAATACCAATTTATTATAAGAAGAGAGAAAAAAAAGAATTAACAACAATCTATAATTATGAGGCTGTAGGGTCAAGAGATACATTGACCTCACTTCCATGTATCCTTCAGAAAATGAAATCATTTTATATCTGATTTTGAAAAATTTAGTGTGTTTAATAATGTACACATTTTTGTATGGTTCAATATTCATTTATACTATTTATTTGACCTCATTTCCATGTATCCTTCAGAAAATGAAATCATTTTATATCTGATTTTTAAAAATTTAGTGTATATAATAATGTACACATTTTTGTATAGTTTAATATTTATTTGTAATATAATTTGTGAATATCATATCTATTTATAATCGATTGTTAAGATTATGAATTAATCATTTACTTAATTGACTTCTAATAATAATAAATTTTGTTTCGATGAAAACTTATTCTACAAGTAATTACTCTTCACAACATTAAGCTCAACCCTAGTTTTCTTTCTTAATTATATAAGAGTATTATAGGCTAGTGGGTGAAGTACATTGTCGATGAGTATTATTATTGTTATATTAGTGAATTTAAACCATAGCTCTTAATACAAAGAGGTAGTAATGCTACCTAGATAAATTTATGTGAAATCTTGTATTAAGATTTCATAGATTTATATATAACATGTATTGTGGGTGTATGTCTTATGATAGCTATAATGATTTTAAAACTATTGTAACAAATAATTATGGTATAAGATATATAAAAACTTTAATTCATGCATTAAAGTTCTATACAACATATGGATCTTTTGTTTTCCTACCCACATCAAGTATAAAGATCAGATATATAGTATTTATTTGTTTACTACATATCTAGTTTCTATTTTGTTCTCAAATCTTAGTTTTCATTTTTCTTACGTGTCTAGTTTCAAGCTTAGATTTTTAAGTGGATTACTATAAATAACCAACCTTATCCTTAATGGATCTTGGTAGATCAAAAATAGGTGAACCTAGTGGGATATTGAGGGTTGAAGTTTATTTTTATAAAATCTGCTAGGTTAGAAACCTTGTACCTAGGATTTTAAAATATTATAGTAATTTTCATTATTGGCTAAAAAAATCATTGGTGGCACATGAAGTGAGGGGATTTCCCCCAATACGAAGGCTTCAAATAGATCTATTCATGAGTTTTAGCTTCCTTTTACCTCACAATTTATTTTAGGTACTTAATTTTTTTATTATTTTCCAATAAAAAAGCCAATGGTCATTTGAGATTGTAGTGCACTGGTATGTGATTAATCCTAGAAAGTTAATTTTTACATACCTTAGAGATGGGATAGTGCAACTATATATATGGTGTAAACCTCCTTATTCATTTCTATTTGGGTATGTTTAATAGTTACGTGTATATCAAAGATATTACAAATCTAACACACCAAGACTAGTAATTTTAAAACAATGTTGGTTACATTTTATAGACTTGTGCACAGTTTCAATATTATGTGTTCAATATTAGTTATAGTATTCACATTTGGGGTTCAGTTGAAGAATGATACAATGAAAACACAGTGTAAAAGGCTCATTTGAAAAAGAATGATCATCATAAGGTAGCTTTTAATCTGTGTCAATTGTTCAGACTAAAAAACACTCCAATGATGACCTAGAAAAATGTTTCCACAAATTAAAAAAAGTATGGAATTCAATTTTAGATAGAGTGATTACATCATTATGATCTTCTTATCAAGCCAATCATTTTAATGTTTATCTCTGGACATTTTTTTAATTAAAATATATATTTTTTATTTTAGGTAACTACCCCATTGTGATCCTTTCATTGAGTTAATCATTTTGACATATTTCTCCAAACACCCTTTAAAAAATTGAGTGCTTTTTACCTATAATTTTTTATTTGTGCTAGTACAATGGTAGAGAAAAATATAATCCTCATGAGTTCTAACTACTTGAACTAGAAAACATATGTATCATAAATTCTATTTTTAATAAAGCTTTTTAGCACATTGCTACGAGTGGAAAAAATTCTCCCTTAGGTCTTTTCAAATGTATTAAAAGAAATAAATGTTACTATGAAGCCAAAGGAATAATTGCTTAGTCAATGTCCCTTGAATTGAAGTTTTACTTTCAAGGAGTCATGGAGCCTTGGATAGTTTTTAATACCTTGGAGGATATTTTTTTGGAATCATACTAAGATGTGAGCATGTGAAAGAGAAAATGATCTTGGTCATCTTAGTATATAAAATTATCATTGGATTGATGATTTCATCACTCAATTCAAGTGCTTGAGACTTTTTTATGTTGAGGTAGATGTAACCATGACTGATGACCAACTTGTTGTTCATGTTTTGTCAAATTTTGATCATTCATAGTTAGTCTTCATTTCAAATTACTACATGCAACAAGATTTTTATGGTAGATCATATGTGGCACCAAACTTAGATAAATTATGTGAGAAGCTTTAGAGAGAGTAAGAAAAATTGAATTTTATTGGTGTAATCCAACTTGGAGGTATTTAGAAATAGGCAATAGTTTTCAATGATACTAATGTGTCTTTGTAGCTCAATGTTGGCAAATATAAGGGCACTACCAAAGGAAAATGGAAATTAAATCATAAGTCAATAGAAATTAATTAACTTATCAAAAATATCCCTGTAACTATCCTCTATCCTTGCAAGCATCCTCCCATGCCCTCCCAACTAGTTATGACAAAGGAAAATGGAACTAGATTGCAAATTTTGATAGTGTTACCAATTTTTTGGTAAAACATGTGATACATCAGTGTTTTAATAAAATGGAATAATTTGAATCAGAGATGAAAAATTTACACCTCCCTCCCTCAAAAATAGGAGAAACACTTTCTTGAACAACATACATGTATCAATTACACTTGAATGGATTTTGGATTTAGGAGCCTCTCACCATATGACACATGATGGCTCATTGTTTCACACTCTTCATGAAAATAAAAAAATTGAAATATTTTATTGAAAAATATAATCATCTTATTTTTTAAGGAGAAGGTTCCACTAATATGGATAATGATGTATTAAAAAAATTTCTCCACATTTTAGACTTATTTGTGAACCTCCTATTTATCTATCAAATCAAACATTTATGTGATGAAAAAACTATTAAGTTTAAACCTACCAATGTTTTTATCTTAAATGTAAAATACCAATCCATTATTTCAGCCAATAGTTAGGTTTATCATCAATCTAGATTATAAAAATTTGACAACTTTTTGTTTTCCTACCCTTCACAGGTCATGATTGCACATGAAAATAAATTGAGGAAACCTTAGGATGAGTGTTTCAATCACTTAAGTTATTGATCATTACAGTACCTTAGTAAACACATCATGGTTTTTAGTCTTTTGAAAGTTTCTTTCAAAGATGGAGTTTCTTTAGGTTGTGCACTTGAAAAATTATGTAGCGATCTATTTCTCAAAGACAAATCTTAGAGGGAAAGTGATAGACTATAATTGGTTCAAAATGATCTCATGTCACTCCCACATGTTTATTTATATAAATATAAATATGTTCTTACAATAATTACATATTTATCTCTCAAAACATGGTTATACTATCTAAAAAATAGAAATTAGGTCTTTAAGCACCACAAAAATTTCAAAACCCTTGTTTAAAATGTATCAGATAGAAAAATGCAATGTCTTATAATATACAATAGAGGAGATATTTTCAAGAATTGAGTGATCAACTTATGTGAACAAATAGGCAATCAACTTCAGCACAATATGCCCTACATGCCTTAGTAGAATGGTCTAGTTGAATGCAAAAATCATACACTTAAATAAAATGGTATGGAGTTTTTATTAATGTTTTTGTCTTCAACATTTTTGGATGTAATGCATGGGTTCATATCCTCAATTAAAAATGTCAAGCAATGGAAAGGAAGGGCTGTCATTTTATTTTTGTTATCTATTGTGAAGATGTGAAGGCATATCATCTTCTTATTTTGACCACCAATAAAGTGATTTAATAGTGGGATGTGTTATTTTATGAACAATCCCAATCTTGTGAGCCAACATCTTCTCCTCCTCCTCCTCCATTTGTTTTTACCGAGTTAGACATAACATATGATTTTTATTATGAATAATAAGTCAATTTAGATGACTTCCATTCTAAGAGTCACTACATTTTAAATGATGAGTTATAGGGGAGACAACTAGATCCTTCAATACCAATAGAACACATAATTTCACTACTAGTTCCACAAGTTTTAAATAATGTACCTACTCAACTAGCACAACCTCAAGAAAATAGATCTACACAATACATGAAGAAACTAATGCATGTGTATGGGATCCTAAATATCAATGTAGGAATATATCAAAATATTAGTTTTGCATTCAATATTTTACATAGTACATAATGATTCAAGGTCTAAAGACTTACCATGAAGCTTCTAAGCATCCTTAATGAGAGTCAACTATGGTATTTGAACCTATTTATCTTAAGAATATATAACTTGGGACTTAGTTCCACTTCTAAAAGGAAGAAAAATAGCAAGGTGAAAGTGGGTGTATTGCACCAAGTATGCAACATATGGGTCTATTAACATGTACAAAATTTAGATTGTAGAAAAACATTTTCAACAAGTTGAAGGTGTTGATAGACATAAAACCTTTTCTCTAGTTTCCAAGATGAATTCCATCAAGCTAGTACTCTCCTTGGATGCAACACAAGAATGTGAAGCCCATCAAATGCATGCTAAAACTACATTATTTCATGATGATATGTAATAATAAATATACATGACACAACATCTTAAGTCTATTATTAGCGATAGCTATAACTATGTATGCAATTTGAACATGCTTCTTGAGATTGTTATTCAAAAATATAAATTTTCTTAATCAATTCTAGTTTTACACATAGTCCCTCTGAATCCAAAATCTATACAAAGAAACTAGACATGTAACTCTTTATTTGGGTCATCTATGTTTTTCACTTAATCATTACAAGGAGTTCTTCCAAGAAAATTTGTGATGTGAAAACATGGTCAATGAAGTGATTTGAGATGATGAACTTGGCATTGCGACATTTTTTCCTTTAACTTCAGATCTCATAATTTCCAAAAGGAAGTTTTTTGAATTAGTCCAAGTATGTTCATGATAGACCCCACCAGTTCAACATGAAAAATTGCAAGTCTGCCCTGATTCCTTATCAATCTAGAGTCAAAAATTATATCAAGTTTTCTTCTCATTTGGTTGAGGGTACAATTTTTAAGAAACTGGTGGGAAGTTTTATATAATTGATTCATACTCATCCTTATCTTTATTTTCTTGTGAACATGGTGTCACCCTACTATGAATACCCCCATGATAACCATTGGGAAGATACAAAGTGCATTTTAAGGTATCTTTATGGTACTATTAATTATGGGATTGATTACTCATCTAGAGACAAAACCTCAATTTTTGGTTACACTTATGGTGACAAAACAACAATTTTATGTTATATAAAAAATGATTGGATAAGATATTTAAATGATCAAAAGTTGACTGTAGGATATAGCAATCATCTTGGGACAGGTCCTATGACTTGGTATTTTAATAAAGAAACTAATGTTACTTTAGATACTACTGAGAATAAATATAGTGTATTTGTCATTGTTGGTCATGTGTCTATTTATATTTGACACTTGATTTTAGATTTTAGTTTTCCATAGACATAAATAACATTGGTTTGGTATGATTATCAGAGTGTTCTCCACATACGTCACAACCTAATGGAGCACCAACATAAAAAATACATTGAGATACATATGGATCTTATTTTCAATAGCTGGTACATGATAAGTTCATAGATCTTAAGTAGTTCTAAATCTATTATTAGGTTGTAAAAATCTTAACAAATCCATTACTTGAAGCCCAATTTATTTATCCAAATTAATTTTTTTGAGTGAAGGAAGATGTGGTCAAGAGGGGATATTTCAGTGATTCCTCCTCCTTCCCTTTATTAAAGTACAGCTTAAGTGGGGATGCTAGTGTAATTAATAATGTATACACTTTTTTATAGTTTAAACTTCACTTGTTTTATTCATTTGTAGTTTAGTTCATGAATAAGTACTAATTGGTGCACATTGATCCATACATTTTTATTAAAAAATATTATCAATTAAGTAATTAGTTTAATGATGCTAATAACATGTAAGTATTACTTTTAAGAAGACCTCTTCTACAACTAATTGTTCTCAAAAATCTTAATCTTAACCATAACATCTTTTCTTATTTATATAAGAACATAGAGGGCTTTTAGGTCAAGTATATTGTATATGAGTGGTACCTGACAAATTTAGACAAGAATTCTTCATCTAAAGAGGTAGTAATGCTACCTAAATAAATTTATGCTATCTTATTTTAATTTTTAATAGATTTATATATTGCATGCATTGCAAATATATGTCTTATATTACCTACAATGATTTTGGAACTATTTCAACAATCTAATTTAAAAAATAACCCCCCAAAAAAGGGGAAAATTGATTATTAGTGAAACCCTATAGCCTATATCCATTTATAATTGTTAGACAACCAAAATTTAAAAATGCAATGGAAATGGTCTCAGTTCTTGACCAAGGTAAATTTATACATAAATAAATTTACAAATAGAGAAAAATACACCACCATTGAATTAAAATAAATCAAGTAGATGTGAAATGTGCCCCTCACATTTAATACAAAGGAAGACACACATCACCTTTTCACAAAAGTGATTAGTGACAACAACAAATATTGAGTAAATGTCTCAATAATTTATTTGTGTTTATAAACCATCTCTCTATCTAACTATTCCTACCTACCTACCTATCTATCTATCTATCTATCTATCTATCTATCTATCTATCTATCTATCTATCTATATACATTTAAAACAATACTTATAAAATGGCAATTCTTGTGATATGTATTCTGATTTATATAACATTTAATTCACATTGAAATTGTAAGAATGGAGTTTTTTAAAGTGAAATTATGTTTATTAAAAATTTATAAAAATCTATCTAACTAAAAATAGAGATTGGGCTAATGAATGGACCCTTGAAGGTAATAATTACAAAACACTAGAGTTCATGTAATGTGTGTGTGTGATTTTTTATAATTAATAATATATTGGAAATAAGGCTTTCATCAATGACATTACAAATTAAATATAATTGTTTTCAGTATTTATGTAAAAAATTAGTTGTATGTGATTGGTTATATTGTAATATATAAATTGAAAAGGGGAAAGAAATAAATATATAATAAATGTATAGTATTTTTTTAGTTCAATAGAGAATAAATATATGTTAAATAAAAAATATAATAGAATTACGTGTAATACAATAATATCTAGAGGTGGTAGTACATTTTAATGTAGTGAAGGTGTTCATTTTTTATTCAAATCTTTAATTTGACCGTTACTGAATAAAATTTATTTTTTCTTGGAGAATTCAATCAAAAAGAAATATAATTATAAGTTTGTCACATTGGTGTAGTTAAATTGACACGATATATCACCAACAGTAAAGTTTTATTAAAGAAAATAATAAAATTATAAATAATTATGCCATGTGAAAAAATTTAGATCAATTTTTTGAGATTCAATAAATGTATTTAAAATACATATTTAAAATATATGTATTAGTTTAAAAAAACTATGTATAATAATATATATTTAATATTTATAAAAGATGACATATTTAAATTGAAAATGATATAAAATATGTCATAAATATTTTACAAGAAGAAATTTTAAATTTATTAAAATTTTAAAAAATATAATAAACATAATACCTTAAATCAATAAACAATAATAGATCAATCAAATTTTCAAAATTGTTATATTTGTAAAAATAAGAAATGAGATTTTCAAAAATTAAATTTGTAAGTTTTAGAAAAAAATATTGCGTATGTCAGTGATAAGTTGACTAGAATTAAAGATAATGTATTGCATATGCATTAATGTTAAAAAAATGGCACAAATAAGATATTTTAATATTTTATTAGTAATTTGAAAATACTAACCCTAATTGATAGAAAGGTCAAAAGAATGTTAGAAAAATGGCACAAATAAGATATTTTAATGTTTTATTAGTAATTTGAAAATACTAACCCTAATTGATAGAAAGGTCAAAAGTGTTAATAGTCCTTCCACGACAGGGACAATAATAACCAGTACAAACTAATTTCAACCATTAAGTGGCTGCGGTCCCCTTATTAGAGACAAAACTGACCCTGTTTTATGTTTTATATTGATAAAAAAAATTCCAGTGCAAATACGATCTCATTAATTGACGCTGTTTCGGGGAATACGGTAAAAAATTTAACTTTGTCGAGGATTGAGCTCACCCGCCATGGATGCAAAAACTTTCTTTGGAGAAAAAAAGTACAGAAATCTACAAATCTTGGCGAAAGTCTCCGCATACATTGAAGTGCAAATAATCTAAAAAAGAGTCAAGTGGATATTTGCAAATAATGTAATATATTCCATTGAGGTACGTCTAGAAACGAAGACTGACCCTGTCATGTCAAATGCCGTACGTTTGCTGTTAGTGATTGGATGCTTTGGATTTAGACATGTCTTTCCCTGGGGGTTGAGATCCCCGCTATGAACGAAGCACCAACTTTCTGTGTGGAAAAGAAAGTGCAAACAAATTCAATGTAAGAAAGAAAGAATTATAATAAAAGAAAGAATTATTAAAAATAATCTTTATATTTATTATAATTCTTTAGACTTTTAATAATCTATTTAAAAATCTGTTTTACATTTTGTATGGTCTATCAAAAAAGTCAATATTTTGCAAATGTAATCTGTATTTTTTCAATAAAGTTAAATTGATAGTGTAAAGTTAACATTTCTATACTTAAATTTTCACTTGAAATTGAAAATAGATTGTACTTTAAATTAAAATTGGTGAAAAAGGTCCAACGAATTGCTCTGCTAGGGTTTCATGGTTTACATTTTTCTACTTGCATCCTTATCCCACCTTGTTCACATTGTTGGTTTTGCAATATTTTTTAAGGTTGCAGTACATTAACTATGCTCAGTACACTGCTTTAAGGGCATGCATGCCCTTTATTTATGGCTTCTCCTCATTCTATTGTCCCTGTTGATGCAAGAGTTGGAATTAATGGCACCCAAGCAAGCTTGGAAGTTTGTTCTGAAGGTCTATGATGAGGTAATTCCTTAGTGCCCCTCAACTCTGGAGGTAAGCATTCATGTTGTTGTTGTTGAACAATGTTGCAAGGGGTATGAATATTTATCTATTATTGCTTATTTTGTTGGGCGTATCCCCTTAGAGGATTACCTTCATAACTGGTTTTGCAATTAGTGGGAGCCTATGGGCATCCATCTCTTTAGAATCTGAAACCTTACCAAAGATTTTTCTTGTTTACCTTTAACGAACCCTACGATACATAGTTGATCTTTATAAAGTCCATTGTTTGGTTCCTTCACAACCGACTTATGATTCTGTTTACCTAGTATCGTGATTTTAAAGTCTCTGACAATGTTGTCGTTTGTGTCCCTATCTAGGTTGTTCTTCTCGATCTGCTCATTCACCTCTAGGCTTTCATACCCAAAATCATCACTCCCATAGGACGTATTGTTGTGATTGAATCAAATAGGTAGTTCTCCCCTCACCCTAACAAGTGAGTCTCTGTGGAGGTTGACCTATCTAAGGCACTAAATAAGTTCATCAAATCCAAGTCAGGGAGACCTAGTTGTCACAAAAGGTTTTTTACTTCAACTTTCCCAACACTTACTTCTATTGCTAGGCTTCAAACCATTGTATCAAGGATTGTGCTTGCATGGGTTGTTCCAAGACTCTTTAGACTGAGAAGCCCAAACTGACAAACCAAGGTGATGGCTAGACCATAGTACCCATTAAATGGTCCTTGAACCCTAAGCCACAAAGCCCACCCCAACTGCCACATTAGGATGATTCTTCTTCAGCTATCAAACCCTCTTATGGGATTTCTCCACCAACCCTTACTATTCTAGTTCCTTCTAACATGTAGAACATTTCTCTAGTTTCCCATAATACTAAGATGCCCATGGCTAAGGTTTCTTCCAACTTGAAGCCAAATGACGCTTCATTGTGATCGACAGAATTTCATGCCCTCGCCAACACAATAGGTTTGTAGCATTGGCAAATTTTGAAGATGGGCAAGGGGAGCTTCAAATAGATGAACCTTCCCTAAGAATGTGTTATTATGAAAGGTTAAGGGTCTTATAGAGTCTACCCACAAATAATTTGTGCGTGTTGCTTGTCAATAGAATAGTTTTCTAAATATTCTTTGTCTACAAGAAGCTAAAGTGCCTGGCTTTCTCCTTCAGAGATCCTTGCGAATCATTTGGACTAATGCCACCTAGATCACCACCTTGCATGATGTGGGATGTGGTGGTGGTTATTTTTTAGTTACGCCTAAGGTTTCCCATGAAATTAATTGCCACGGGGGAGGACCCATCACATCGAGAAATCTAGATTATTATTGACATTGATGGCCATCCATTTGGCATTTTTAACATCTATGCTCCCAATGATGGCCTTGATTGCTCCTTGCTTTGGTGATCTTTGGTAGATGGGTTGTTTGATTCCATGTGACTTATGTTTAGAGATTTAAATATGATTGAACACCCCAAGACAAAGTTGGGGCCCTTCCCATGCATTGGTATGTTGGTGAACATGAAGCTTGATTTTATTTTAGAAATAAATAGGGTATGGAAGACCCTCTCCTTTGGTGGTGGATATTTAACCCCATATCATGGTTTATGTGGGCTAATTACCAATCTGGGGATCACTGTGTACTTAAATGGATTGACCTCTTTATGATGTCAAAGTAATTTTTTTTCATTTTCATCATTGATGGCTACCCTGTCAATGTCCACTCAATTATTATTTTGTCAAACCACTCAACAATTTCTTGTAAGGTGAAATGGACCTTAGGGTAGTACAATGTACCACGTAATCAATTTATTCGCAATACTTTTATGATGAGTCACACTGAAACAATCCAATTCATTGAAAAGATATGGAACCTCACCCCATGGCACACATATGCCACCAGCTAGATTGAGTGGTGGAGTGAGGCCATTCTACGTATGACCTCCTTCCTCTACCATGATGATAAACATGTCATTCAAATCTAAAATATTTTAGAGGAGGCCACACTTAATGAGTTTAAATAGGTCTTTGGATCCCTTGAGATTGATCCTTTCAATGAGCAATTGTAGTGGCTTACAACCTCTCACAAACACCACCTTAAGGTGGTGGATAGCCATACGATCAAAGCTACCTAGCTCTATATTCGGTTTCAATGGCTAAAAATTATTGAAAAAGCTTCCAAGGATTTCTTTAAAGTGTTAAAAGCCAAGCAAGCTCATTGGCAAATTAAATCCATTCAAGTGGATCAATCCTAGCTTACTGCTTAGTTCGATATCTCCTCAGCCTTCCTTGAACATTATAAGCTAGTTTTCTAAGCTTAGCTTTTCATGATTGAGCAGTGTTAAGCAATTTAGAAATGCCTTGATGTGGTGCCTTAGAAACTCAAGCTAGCCAAACAATAACTTTGTGATGCCTCAATCACTTTGCAAGATCTCATTGAAGCTTTAAAATGCATGACCAATGATAAATGCCTCAATTTTGATAGCTTATCTTACAAAGTTTACAAAGCCACCTAAGAATTTATTGGAGTTGACATTCTACAAGTCTACAAAGAAGCCTTGTAGAATCAGTCTCTTGGACCCATGATCAATCAAGGTAATATAAAATTCATTCCCAAAGATGGAGATCCTAATCTACTTACTAGTTAGAGGCCAATAACCTTGCTTAATGTTTCTTAAAATATTCTTACCAAAGACATTGCCAACTAAATTTGCCTCATCCTACCTACCATTGTTAGACTAGAGAAAACATGATTCATTATAGGGCATTATATTTTGGGAAATCTTATTGTGGTCTAGGAAGGAAGGGCTTGGGCTCTTTCCTCTCTTCAGAGAACTATTTTTCTTAAAATATAATTTGAAAAATATTATGATAAGATTGAGTGGTAATTTATTCTTGCCATGCTCAAGGATCTCAACTTTGACCCCTACTTCATTTATGCACTGCAAACTTTATTTCAGATGCCTCAACTTGCCTCACTATTAATGGGCATAAAACAAAGGGGATTAAGCTCCAACATTCTATTCTCCAAGGTTTTCCCCTTTTTCTGATGCTTTATGTGTTATATGTTAAAGCCCTAAGTTACTTCCTGTATTATATAGCCTCTCAAGGTCTTTTTTGCGGCATAGTTTTATTTGACTAAACCTCTTAACTCATCAATGGATACTTTGTAGATGAGACCTTCCTCACGCTTGGAGAATAAGAGTGGCTTTTAATGAAGTTATCCAATGCCTTGACATTCTATGTCTAGCTTCTGGTTTCAGCCTTCAATGGAGGAAAACCAATGTCTTTATCAAAGATGGATGCATATGCTTGAGTGGATTAAAAAGTATAATTGGTAGTAGATTGACTGGGAGGGACAATTCAAGTTCTTGGGCATCTGCTTTACTTTTGACAATTTTTTGACTAAGCTTTGGTATTATGTCCTTAACAAGATTAAAAGCAAGATTGCATATTGGATCAATAAGCCCCTATCTATAGTGGGTAAGTTCCAAATTTACACTAAGATCTGGATCACTATACATGTTTACTAATCCTCCTTTTGGGCTCCCTCTAAATCCTCTTATGATATTTTGGCCAAGATCCTCAGAGATTTATTGTGGGCCAATTCTAACTAGGCTCAAGGTTTTCATTGGGTAGCATGGGACATTTTGTGCCTCCCTCATGATAAATGTGGCATGGGCATCATTGACACCTATCAACAAATTATGACCCTATGTACAATGTGGATTATCAGGCTATTGAGGGCAATGAATCTTGGAATATTATTCTAAGACATTGTATCTCTTTGGGCTCTCCCTGTGATATAATGGGTTGGCAAAATATTAGCTTCCAATCCCTCTTCATCACTACTATTCCTATCAAAATTATTGACTACTTTGTGGTCAAAAGTATATGGAAGGATTTTGAAGTAGTCAAACCCCACTTGAAGTGGGTGGGGGTGGTTTTTGCATAGGGTTGTGTTTTAATGACCATAACTTATGGTGGTGGTCCCATATGCTTAGTAATTCTTCAATTCCCCTATATGAATTACTTGGTATTAAAACACTATGATTATTATGAAAAGGGATTTGCACTACGTATGAGCTAGTTACCTCTAGAGACTAGATTCCTTTGCCTAAATTAAAAATTAAGTTTCAATTAAATAATTTAAACTTACCTTATATTCTTTTCATTCAAGAATTACTACATGATGTTATATTGCATAAGTTTAGCCTTCAGCCTCCTAGAGCCTAGAGGAAACACTGGAGGTGGAAATGTGATATGCATTTTAAAAGCTACTCTCTTAGGTTTATTCATCAAGTGATGAGTCCATTCTCTCCATATTTAAATAAGATCAATAGGTGTTGAGGCCTCCAATCCTCTCTTGGGACTTGGCTTACTTGTCTAGATTTTGTGTGGCACCCTACCCTAGAGCCCAATCTGGTTCATTTATTTTGTTGTTTAATTTACCAAGGACTCCCCCTTGGTGAGACATTATTCCACCTCCACATTCCCCAACCCTTTTATCCATCTTGCAAGCATATAGAATCTTTTAAACATCTATTTTGGTTTTGTTCAAAAGCTCAGTCTGCTTGGTGTTAGATTCATTCATTATTTTAGCCTTATCACCTTGAGCCTTTCTCTTGGTATTAGACATTTTTTGGGGATTCTTCTAATTGGATAACCTTTATTGCCTTTATCTAACAATTCTTTCATACTATCATTCTCTTTCAACTTTGAAAAGCCAAGAAAATTTTTAATTACAAGGCATGTGGAATTTCGTTTTATGTTAATGAAAAGGTTGTTGTTATTTCCTTGGTTTATTTATAGATTTAAGCCCAAGTAGAGAAAGATGGATTTGAACTTACGCCACCTGCAGGAGATCCTTGACCATTAAGGAAGCACCCCTTGTATAATGAACAGAGTTCTACCTTATGGTCTACCTCATGATCCACCACCACCTCCTCTCAGGAGGCATAAAAGCATAAGTTGGTCCAGAAGTAGGGGCCATTTTTCTCCTCACCATCCCCTAGGGGATGGTTGGAGTTCTCATGAGAATTTTGATGATGGTCCTTCACAATAAACTCTAGCAAACATTTTTATTCCTACACATCCTACTAATTATTGACCTATCACTATTCATGATGATCCTCTAGATGGATGGAATGCTCCAGAGATTCTTGATGTGGAACCACCTGCTTGGTCGACACTTCCCAAAGATGATCCTCCACCTCCACCTCCTAGGGTGGAAACCTGTGCATAATGTTCTGCTTTATGGTTATTTGTAGTTGCTTGCACCATGCTTTGACAGGGCAATTTTATTATTTTGAGGTGGAGCTATCCTACGATAAGGAGTTTGAGCCGTGATTTGTTCAGCTACTCTACTTTGTAACCTTTTATAATTATATTTTTTAGTTAATATAATGTGAAGCATTCCAATAGTAAATTCAAATTGGTGGGTAAAGTCTTAATCTTGACCTGCTCTGTATATCAAATTGGTGTATAAAGTACTAAAATAAGTTAAAATTATAAAATTATTGTTTCAATTTAAAATTATATATAAGTTAATGAATGCAAGTATAGATGTGATTTTGTTTAATAATATAAAAGAATATGTGATTTTTTGTGCATTTTATTTAAGATTATTATTTTATATATTTAAGTTTACTTATCAATTATATTATATCAATTATTAATTTTTAATTATTTTATTTATATATTAAATTTATTTATCAATTATTTTATTATTATTTTGTAACTTTTTATTTGGTTGTGCTTTTTTAATCAAAGATATATTATATTTTATTTAAAAAATATATTATATGTTTTCAATTAATTTTTTTTAAAAATATTACTTTTAATCAGTATTTTATTTATAAAATGAAAAAAATGATGATTTTTTATATAATTCCTATTATATCAAACTATTACTGTTTAATTTTCTATAAATAACTTTTTTTATTAATAATATTATGACATATAACTATTTAAAAGATAATAAAAATAATTATGAAGTTGTATATATTTAATAAATTGGCTCACCAAAAAGAAATCTAAAAAATTTACCTTCAAAATTTTACCCTTACATGATTTTATTTACGCACACATTTTTATGAAATATTTATTAACACATTTTTATGAAAATTAATCTACTAACCGTTCTACTGAAAATATCTCTTTATATCTAATTAAAGAGGAAATTTAAATTACAATTTTAAGCCTTTATCTATAAAAACGTACACATTTTTATGAAATATTTACGAACACATTTTTATGAAATACTTACCATCACACTTACCAATCTACTAACCGTTTTAATGAAAATCTTTCTTTATATTTAATTACAGGAGGAAATTTAAGTTACAATTGCAAGCCTTAATATAATGTGTCTATAGAATCATTAATTCTATTAAAGGTTATCGTAATCTATATATTTGTATATGGAAGTTTCTTTGCAAGCCTATAATTATTTTTAAAGTTTTAAATAAATTTTATATTTTATTATTTTAATAATGTAATAAATTTATATAATTTATATTAAATTGTTACATAAATATTTAATTATTGATAATTAACTTGAATTATATTTAAAAATAATATAAATTTAATTAAATCTAAAATTAAATAGAGTAGAAAATGCAACTTTTAAAAATGTAACTATTATATCATAAAATTTAGTGACAATTGTCAAGAATTAATTATTAGAAATGTGCACTTAAAAGTGATAATTCTCAAGTAAAAAAGTCAATATAATGCTCTTAGCAAATATCTTTAATGTTCTTAGCAAATATCTTTAATGTTCTTGATAAATATCAAAAAGTTTTAAAATGGCTTGACGATTATGTCCACCTGTTCTTATCTTTACGAGCCTTGCTCACGTTTCTCCACTATGAATGTGATCACCTACCAAAAAAAATCTTCTCTATACTGTAGATGGACATCAATACTTATAAGCTTTTTGGGGGAAATATGCATTTTGAGGCTTGTGATAGATTAGAGAGCAATAAAAATATCTTGATATTTTTCAACCTCATATACAATAACAATACCAAAAACATTAATCATGTAATGTAAGCAATTTCAATAAGTATGTCTCTCAATGATTGTTTTAACATAAATATTCTAATGATTTATTTAAAATATTTGTAAATGTTTAATAAATTCTTGTAAATAACAAATAATTAATGTTGTATTAATGGTTTCAATAGCAGCAAAAAACTCTACATGGGTGGAAAAGAGGAGGAGAGATAAATGGATGCCTAGAGGGGGTGAGAGAAGATACAAAGACCATAAAAAATTGATAATTATGTATAAACGTTTATTATTTGAAATGTATATAAACATCTTAAAATAATATAATTTAATAATTAAAAAAAAATCTGAAAACCATTATCTGTATCTACATTTTCCCATACTTTAATGTGTATGCACATATATATCAAAGTTAAAAAGAAAACTATGATAAAAATATAAAACAATTTACACATAAACCCTCCAATAAAATACAATGTATTTGGGAATCTGCTAAAAGATTATTTCTTTTGTTTATACATGCATGGGTGAGTTTCAAACTTTCCTTTTCATTTCCCGCGAACAGACGAAATCGAGCAATGTGGTTTAGAATCTGCGGTCTCTTCCTCTGTAGTCGGTCAAGTTATAGATGGTAACACTGCATTTCATATTTATTGATTTGTATGTCTAGCTAGTTATATGCATTAATGTTTGCATTGCGTATTTCTTGATATAATAGAGATCTGTCTCTCTCTATATATGTGTAGGGGTATGCTATCTCCACCTTACCTTTATCTATAACTTCATGTAGTGCATTTACAATGTTAAATTTTGCTGCTAATGCTTCCTCAACTCGTCAACTAAACACTGCAGCAAGACAATGTCCAAATTTTTGCTGTTAATGAAATCACAATTTGTGTCTTAAATTCCATATAGAAGAATTTGTACTCTTTCTATGTTTGCTGGATTAGAAAACCGTTCATCGTAATATTGTAAGAATTACCTAACGTTGACAATCCTCTGTTTCATGTTTTTGCAATGCATAGATTACCATTTCAGTATGTCCAGTAATAAATTGTGTCTAGTGGTTAGTGTTGGACGACAAGGAGCATTGAAAATTACCAACATGTTATTTAGTAAAGAAAATAACATTTTATTGTAACAAATAAATCTGTTATTTGGAGAGGGCAATGTGCTGGTTAAGAGGCAGAGGAAAAATAGAGAAAACAGAGCTGCAACTCTTTTAGAGTTTTCTCAAAAAACTAAACCAAATACTCAGTAAAATAAAATCTTTTTTCCATGTTTGTGAACATATAGAAAAACAACAATTATAATTATATATTCTTCTTTTTGATATAGAGCCACAGCCCAGACATATATAAAGAAAATAGAGTATTTCTTATCTATTGAACTTTTCACTTCAACTCTGAAAAACAGAGCATTACACACATAAAAAAAACAGAGCTGTTGCTCTTTTAAAAAAAACAGAAAAACAGAGCATTGCATTTTCTACATAGCACCCTAATTAAAAACATCACAAAGACTAGAAAGAGGACTTCACTGACTGCATTCTGGATTTGACAAAAAACATCATTTTTTAATACGATGGTGATGGGAGCCCATACTTCATGACAACACCTGCAGAAAATTTATTGAGGAACATGACGGAGAATAGACAGGGCAGGTTTCTTTTTCAAAAGTCTTCAAAGATTAATTTGAAGTGATGCATGATCAGAACAGGTGGAGGATGAATAGGAGGAGGAGTAAATGCGGTTGTTGGGATTACATATCCAACACTCCCCCTTAATCACAACTACCGCCATCCAGAACTCCCAAATGATCTCTTAGATACTCAAAGCTTTCTTTTGGTAATGGCTTGGTGAAGATATCTGCACACTGATCTTGAGACTTGCAAAAAACTAGAACGATTTCTCTATTGTTGATTAGTTCTTTAATGAAGTGATACTGTGTGTCTATGTGTTTGCTTCTCTTGTGAAAAACTGGATTCTTTGACAATGCTATGGCTGAGTTATTGTCACAAAAGATTTTTGTTGCCTCTTCTTGTTCTTGCCTGAGATCTTTCAACATTCTTCTCATCCAAACTGCTTGACATGATGCACCTGTGGCTACTACATACTCTACTTCAACTAATGAAAGAGTGACAATTGGTTGTTTTTTTGAAGCCCATGAAACTACACTTGTTCCAAAATGAAAGACATAATTGGAAGTGCTCTTCCTATCATCAATGCTTCCTACACAATCACTATTTGTATATCCAATCAGCTTGAACTCATTTGACTTTGCATACTGAATGCCATAGTTCCTTGTTCCACTCACATATCTAAGAATTCTCTTTCCTGCTTGCCAATGAGAGTCCTTTGGAGACTCCATGAACCTTGAAATGAGACTAACTACATACATTATGTCAGGCCTTGTCACTATTAAATACATGAGGCTACCAACAAGCCTTTTATACAAAGTTGGATTAATGTTGCCTCCTTTATCATGGTTGCTTAATTTCAGTCCTGTGACAATTGGTGTTGGAGCTGATTTGCAATTTGTCATGTTAAACCTTTTCAAAATGTCATTTGCATACTTAGATTGGGAGATGAATATGCCATTACTATTTTGATTTATCTCTATGCTAAGAAAATACTTCATGAGACCCAAATCAGTCATTTCAAATTCCTTTTTTATAGCTCCTTTGAACAAATCAATTGCCAAATCACCCATGAATATCAAATCATCAACATACAAGAAAACAATTATGATCTCACCTTGCTCATTCATCTTGGTATACAATGTAGGCTCACTGTTGCCCCTATTGAAGCCATTTTGCAAAAGATAAGAGTCAATTCTACTATACCAAGCTCTTGGGGCTTGCTTGAGTCCATAGAGTGCCTTTTTTAGTTTGTAAACTTTGTCTTCTTGACCCAAAATCTCATACCCAGGTGGCTGCTCCACATAAACTTCTTCTTCAAGGTAACCATTCAAAAAGGCTGATTTTACATCCATTTGGTAAACTAGGCACTTGTTTTGAGCTGCTATTGCAAGTATTGTTCTCATAGTGTCTAAGCATGCTACTGGAGCAAATGTCTCATTGTAATCAATCCTAGGTTGTTGTGAATATCCTTTTGCCACTAGTCATGCTTTATGTTTTTGCACATCACCATTTGCATCTAATTTAGTTTTGTAGACCCACTTCACTCCTATAACATCCTTGCCTTTTGGAAGGCTCACTAGCTCCCATGTTTGATTCTTTTCTATTGCATCAATTTCATCATCCATTGCATTTACCCATTTTTCATCCTTAATTGCATCTTCATAATGAATAGGATCTTCTACGTGTGAATAAAATGCAAAGAGAGAAATTAGACCAGCATTGTTCTCACCTTCATTTTGATCATAAATGTCTCTCAAACTTCTAATTTTTTGTCTCCTCAAGCTTGCCAATGTAGGATTTGACATATCACTTGAACTTGAACTTGTGGAATGTGGACTTGATGGTCCTGCACCTTGATTGCCACTTGTAGATGGTGTTTGTTGTACATTTGAAGGAGTGGATGCTTAAATGTGTGGGGCTGTCCTTACACTTGATGATGGTGTCATTTGATGACCACTTTGTTGAACCTGAATAGGTGTGGAAGGAGTCACATTTGATGGAGTACCTATTGGTGTTAAATCTTCTCTAATTTCTTGAGGTAAGTTGGCTGCAATATTGATTCTCTTCTCCAAACTTCCATCCCATGCTTCATCTTCTATGAATTGTACATCTCTACTGATTATAACTTTCTTGGTTATTGGATTGTATAGTTTGTATGCCTTGGATTCATCACTATAACCAACAAATATGCACTTTTCTCCCTTGTTGTCTAATTTTCTTCTCAGCTCATTTGACACATGTGCATATGTCACACATCCAAATACTCTCATGTGAGCAACACTGTGTTTTCTTCCTGTCCATACTTCTTCAAGAATCATATTATTCACACTTTTGGTTGGACATCTATTCATAATGTATGTTGCACAAGCTACATCTTCAGCCCAATATTCATTTGACAAATGCTTTGCTTTCAACATACTTCTTGCCATTTCCATGATTGTTCTTTTTTTCTTTTAGCTACCCCATTTTGTTGAGGTGTGTACCTGGTTGTGAATTGCTTGTGAATCCCATGGTCTTTGCAAAAATGTAGAAATTTATTTGAGATGTATTCACCACCTCTATCTGTTCTTAATGCTTTGACGTAGTACCCACTTTGCTTCTCAACAAGTGCCTTGAATTGACAGAAGAAATCAAACACTTCATTCTTTTGCCTTAGAAAGTAGACCCATGTTTTCCTTGAATAGTCATCAATGAAAGTCAAAAAGTAGAATCTATCACCAATTGATGGTGTTTGCATTGGCCCACATAAATCTGAATGAGCAATTTTTTAAGGTGCCTTTGCTCTAATTGACTTGCTAGTTGGAAATGTCTCTCTATGTTGCTTTCCCAAGATGCATCCTTCACAAACTCTTTCTGGTTTCTCTATTAATGGAAAACCCTTTACCATACTCTTCTTATGAAGCAAATTTAGATCTCCAAAGTTGAGATGCCCAAATCTTAGATGCCATAACCAATTTTCATCTTTTATTTTTGCTTGAAGGATGGTTTGTGTAACTGCTGCAACCTTTTCTTTATCCTCTTGTGGGTTCATTGTGGGTTGTGCTTGAGCATATTCCACATTCAAATCTGGCTTAATCTTTAGGGGAAACATTCTATTATTTGTCATTTGCACTTTAGCAATACGCTGATTACTTGGAAATTTATCTAGAATAGTGCATTCTTTGTTTTTGAAGAAGACTATATACCCCTTTTGAACAAGCTGCCCAATACTCATTAAATTATATTTTAGACCAGACACAAAATACACATCTAAAATATACTTCTTCTTCCCCTGTTTAGTTAGAATGTTGGTATTTCCTTTGCCCATAACTGAAACTTTGTTGTCATTACCCAATGTGACATCTGATTTTACACTTTCATCTAAACTTGAGAACATTTCTAAGTTTTTTGTCATATGATTGCTACAACCTGAGTCTAAAAACCATACATCCTTTTGATTTTCTTATGCTACATTGCATGCTATGAACATATTGCTCTGATTTTAGTTTTCTCTTGTAAAGTTTGCATTTTGTCTGCTAAAATCAGATTGTTTTTTCCTACATTCATTTGAATAATGCCCATATTTTTTACAATAATGACATTGAATTTGAGATTTTTCATACCTTTAACCATGTGGTTGATTATGAGATGGGTTTGGGCTTGAGTTATGGTTGTTGCCTCTTCCACTTGAGCTTGATGGGTTGCTTCTTCCACCTCTATATGAATTCCTTCCTCTACCTCTGTAAATTAGATCTTCCTCTACCTCTACCATGGTTGATTGAGGCTTGTGTCTTGAATGCATGCTCCAATGATGAGTTTGCTGACCTGCTAAACCTATGCTCATGAGAAATGAGAGATGCATGGAGCTCATCAACTGAAAATTGTGAGAGATTCTTTGTCTCCTCTATGGTCACAACTATGGATTCAAACCTTGTGGGTAAACTCCTTAAAATCTTTTCTACAACTCTTCTATCCTCAAGTGTTTCACCATGAGATCTGATTTGATTAACTAAACCCATCACTTGTGTGAAGAAAGTGTCTAATGAATCTGAATCCTTCATGAAAATTGTTTCAAAATCCCTTCTTAGCATTTGTACCTTAGCTGTTTTTACTTTTGCCATTCCTTGGTATGTTGTTTGAAGAATATCCCATACCTATTTGGATTTTGTTGCTACTGTAATCCATGAAAAAATGCTCTCATGAATAGCTTGGAAGATGTAAAAGAGAGCTTTGGAGTCCTTCTTGTTATCCCTCAACAAGTCTTTCTCTGCGTGTGTCAATGCATTGTAAGCTGCTACATCTGTTGGTTCTAAAAAGCCATTCTCTACTAGATCCCAAATATCTTGAGAACAAAATAATGCCTTCATGGTGATTGACCAATAATCATAGTTCTTCCCATTAAACTATGGGATTTTCAGATTTGTCAAGCTTGTGTTTGTGGATGCCATTGCTGATTGTGAAAGAAAACTTTGCCTTCTTCAAAGCCTCTACTTGATAAGTACTTGAGAACCCTTACTTGAATGCCTTTGCAAGAGAACCTTCAGCTCATGACCATGTCTCTGATACCACTTTGCTGGTTAAGAGGTAGAGGAAAAATAGAGAAAATAGAGCTGCAACTCTTTTAGAGTTTTCTCAAAAAACTAAAACAAATACTCAATAAAATAAAATGCTTCTTCCATGCTTGTGCACATACAGAAAAACAACAATTATAATTATATATTCTTCTTTTTGATATAGAGCCACAGCCTAGACATATATAAAGAAAATAGAGTATTTCTTATTTGTTGAACTTCTCACTTCAACTCTGAAAAATAGAGCATTACACACATAAAAAAACAGCGCTATTGCTCTTTTAAAAAAATTAGAAAAACAGAGCATTACATTTTCTACGTAGCACCCTAATTAAAAACATCACAAAGACTAGAAAGAGGACTTGATTGAATGCATTCTGGATTTGAAAAAAAAAACATCCTTTTTTAATACGCTGGTGATGGGAGCCCATACTTCATGACAACACCTGCAGAAAATTTAATGAGGAACATGACGGAGAACAGACAAGGCAGGTTTCTTTTTCAAAAGTCTTCAAAGATTAATTTGATTTGATGTATGATTAGAATAGCTAGAGGATGAATAGGAGGAGTAAATACGGTTGTTGGGATTACATATCCAACACAATGTATATTGTGTATTAAATAGTATCGATAAACATTTTTGGTGCTTGTTTATACACCATTAGAAAAATAAGCCTTTGTGTAGAAATGAACTTTAAGACGCTTGTCATAGAAATGAATAGTAGGAAGGATGTTTTAACTGAAATCTTAAATTCATTATACAAGGACAATTTTTATATGGGGTTTTCTCAAATATTGAGATTACATATACAAACACATACTTAAAATAGGATGGAGCATATTCAAAAAATGCTCATAGTAGAAGATACAATCCAATAGTTGAACAATGTCATGGAAGTGAATAAGGTGGATGTACCAAATGACAATTTGGATGTTCTTGACATTCCTTCTGAAGAAGATGTACCTACTTAATGTTTAGGAGGTAAAGGATATTTTGATATTTTTGATCTAGAAGTGGATTGTAATGTTCATATTGTGCAACCCTTGTCAATTTTATGTAATATTATGTTTTGGTTTGTTGTTGGTATGATAATCTCTATATTTTTCTTTTTTTTTTTTGGTGATGTGAAAAATTTAATTCAACACCATTACCACTCTTGTGGAAAATATGCAGTTTTGTTTTGAAATTAAAAATAAAAATGAAAATTGTAATCATGTAAGTACTATGGTTCTTTTTGCGCTTAGTAAATGAGTACCATCATGCAGTATATTTAATATTTCTTCAATTATTTGTAGATGGCATAATCTCAGTCTTCCAATTAGTAATATATTTTTGTTCATGTTGAATCTTTTTGTGGAATCATATGAAGTACACGTCACCTCAACGCGCCTCTTTTTTTCTAGGTTTAGAACAGGCTGTAATTAGACAGTATGAAAAACAAGCAATATTAATTAAGCGCAGAGATCCATGGATATGGCCAAATAGTTTCTATTCATGATTTATATGATTTAGCAGTATAAAGTTTTAATAATTCGTATAGGTCTTTTTTTAGTAATAATTTTGTACTTCTTCCAAGCACATGTACTGAATGAACTTATCATGTCATAAAAAAACATGTGCTTAAGAAAGTAAAACATATGGATATTTAAACATTTTGATGGAAAGTAGTCGCAATGCAACCTTAAAGGCAGTAAATGTTTAGAAAGGTGGTGCCGTGCATAGACCCATTTAACAACTAGGTATGGCTTAACCAGCTAGGAAATCAATTTATATGGCAATGAAAATTATTGAAAATGGGATAATAGAAGAGCTTATCAGTAAGGGTTTACTTGTGAGATAGTAAAAAAATACAAAATTTTATGTCACAAGAAAATTAGATGCAAGCAAGAGGGTTAACCCTGAATAATATACATCACTGAAATAATTATCCGAGTTTCAAAAATTATATGTACGTTTCAGCTTTGCCACCAGACATGATAACCCGAATTGCATCCAACTCTCTTCTAATTACTAGAACTTTTTCATTCCCAATCCATCATAATTACATGCGTATTACAATTTGAACATGACCAAACTTATATAACCAAAAAAATTGAATAACAAACAATTTTTTTATTTTTTTTTAAAGATACTGGATGTATACCAATGTATTCATAGTTTTAATATATCCTCATTATTCATAGATTTCATTATGCAAGCATTCAAAATGTCAAATATCTATTATTCTTATGGAACATTTTTCATGTCTATAAGATTGGATGGTAGGAGGATGGGATCAAATTATAAACCTTCATGGTCAGCACCAAAACAAGAGTTCGTTTTGATGCAACAATATAAAGTAGAAAAAATTTGCAGACCGCACTGGGGAAGAGTTATGGGTTGCTTGGGTTGAGGCTGATAGAGTATATGACTTCATCAAAGGAGAATAAAATAGGAATTTGTACCTAAAACAAAATTTCATGTTTCTAATCATGCAAAAAATCTCAATCCATGTTCTCGGAAAGTACACAAGAATCAATAGTGCTTTGGACTATGTAATGTGAGCAACATTATGTATGTATTTACTAGTATTTACTCATTTTGTTCTTTTAATTGTAAAATTCAATTCTTGTACATCTAATGAGTTTAATATATTTGTGTAAATATTGGTGTTCATATGGACCTTACGACTTCTGAGAAATTGAGATCATGCCACAAGACAAGTCCATAGAGACCAAGAAGGTAAAACAGAACCAACCAAGTTGAAAATGTAAAAGACGTGGCTACTAGTGTTACTTAAACACATGTAAAATGGTTTGCAGACCTGATTGTGTTTTACCATCAAATATAACATGTTGATAGTCAATCCAATCATTGCCATGGATAAGAGTACAAATATTAGTTGTGAATTGCATTAATAAATGGATTATGATAAGTTATTATTGTTAGGGATGTTTATGAATGCTATCCATCTAAAAAAATGTGAGATGGTGCATGCAAGGAAGTAAATGTGTTCAATGGTTAAACATAACATGATGATGTCTTAAGTAGGGATGACATAAGTAATAGAGAATGTAAAATAAGGTAGTCAAACATGTGTTTGATTCTAGTGATGTATAAAGTGTTAGGGTTTGGGCACTGAAAAATCCCAATAAGTGTTTTTTTATATTAGGGATAAATAACCTATGCGTTGATGAAGATTGTCATATCGCCTTCATATTGGATATCTAAATTTGACAACAATTGGACTATTTGATAAAATTTAGAGATGACAACCTATTGGAAATAGATTCAACATTTGGAACAAATGGATCGAAGGTGTGATTCTATTTTTATGTTAGTAGTAGATGGTATTTTTCATTGTATACTTGCAAGCTCACACATGTTTTGTATTTTGTTATAGTTCCAATTGTACTTATATTTAATGTTTTATTTCAAACATTAGAGAATCAATACAACACGGTTCATTATGTCTACATCATGTACCAATGACGTCACTTAATGGATGTAGATACCTAACTACAAACAATCTCCTTAGGAAACATTAAGTGGAAAATAAACACCTTCATGGTAGATGATGTCACTATTCATATCAAAGAAATCATGTGATAGTCAATCAATTTTTACATGGACAATAATTTATATGTGTTGAAGTTTGTATAAATAATTCTAATATAATTTCCAAAGACTTACTTATTGCATTGCGTAAGAATAAAATTCAACTATGAAGTGTATTTATGCAGTTGGCATGTGGATCATGCATGGTTAACTAATTTGATAGTAAAGGAACATGATGTCAAGTGTAAAATTTTTTTTGATTTTAGATACACTATGTGTCATTGACTTGATGAGGAAAAGTAAAATAGGGAAACTAGATAGTCTATAAATAAGTATCAATCCACATTGAGCAAATTTGTTGAATATAGGGAAGAGCATTGGCTTGACAAGGTTGGAATGTGGTTAAGATGTATTTTCATAACCTTAAACACGTCAGGAAATTAAAAAATTTATCTATTGAACTATACCATTCCCATCTATAAAAAAATGTTTTTCAAGATGATACATGCTTGTGCACATCACAGGGTGGACTGGCTAGTTTAAAAACTAACCACACATATTTATATATACTATTGGTGGCTATTGATGAGCTGTAAAACTAGTTATTTTAAGAACTTAATATCTTTCCTTGAGGCTTCCATTGCCAAACATCTTAGATATAAAAGCTATGTGTTGTATATTCTTCCTATCAATAACACTAAATGAATATGATGCATATGTTATTTATGAACTTATATGAATGAAAGAGTTTATTTTGTGATTTAGATGCATTATATACTATCTTTAATATATTAGTTAATTTATAAAATCATGTGTTTTAATATCTTGAGCAAACAAAAATATCCCATTGTAATCTAAGCAGTGACAACCTATAACAATCTGGGCAGTGACAACCCATAGCAAATTGAGTAGTATTAGCCTAAAGCTACTAGACAGACCCAACCCATAGTAATTGAGCCAAGTTAACTTATAACCTATAGGTTTCCATGATCATCCTGCAGTAAATTCTAGATAGTTTTTCTAACCTATAGCAATTGTAATTGCGTCTTTGGTTGTTTTTAAGTGGTTGATTAAGTTAAAGAATGGATATTAGAAGCTGGGAACTTGAAAAAATTATGGTTGAAAGTGTTGAAAATGGTTATCCCTTATTAGAACACACCTCTTTGTCATCCTCACTTCCAAATAGAGCATCTTTCAATTTTTTCTTGTTCTCATAGTCATTGTTGGTAAGATTTTCATAGTTAGGATGCATTCATAAAACATATTTTGTATTCCTAGTTTAGGTATTTTCTTTTTGAAACAATAAATGTGCCTACCTCTATATTTAATGTAGCAGGTCATAAGCCAAAGATAATAGGAAACTAAGAAGTGAATAGTAGTTGAAATATATCAAGTTGTTTGCTATAACCTTTACTTTAGTAATCTTTATTTTCTACATTATTCTTAATACAAGCAAGTGATTTGAAATAAAACTAATTATATCCATGTGATGGATTGGAACTCAAATCCAACCAAGGAGGTCCCCCTAGTAAGAAGTTGTAGTGAATATCCTAACTCTAGAATAACCATTGGTTTATGTGCAAGTATTTATTCATTTCCTTTTAATTATGCATGTGTGGATTAATATTGATTTATACATAACTGTGATTAGTGTGAATGTTATTAAATCTCTTGGAGGAAGATTCCATCATAGTTATTTCAATTCAATTTATTTATTTAGTTCTTATGATTTAATTTTCCATAGTTGAATTTATGAAATTTACTATATGAAAGAGTGTGTTACCTATCTGAAATTTATAAATCTCAATGAACAAATGAATGTTGCACATACAATGCCTACATCTTGTCAAGCTAACACAACCTGGGTTGACAATTAGTGAATGAAGTAGAGTTCATAAACCAAGTGGATACCGTATTAATTAATATGGTTTTACATACAGATATTGGTT
The DNA here is from genome assembly GCA_037957365.1 of Torreya grandis. Taxonomy (NCBI): domain Eukaryota; kingdom Viridiplantae; phylum Streptophyta; class Pinopsida; order Cupressales; family Taxaceae; genus Torreya; species Torreya grandis. Next base: position 293,645 of record JARHVA010009528.1, read on the forward strand.
ATCAATTTAATTGGTGATTAAATTTTTCTCATCATTTTGGCATCATTATCAGGAAAGGTGTCAAAACACTTGTATCTTCAAGTTGATAAATTCTTTTGATTTCCTAGTTTAAATTTTCTTATTTTTTTAGCTTGAAATTATTGCTTCCCTAGTTTATATTTATTTATTTCTAGACATAATATTCAATTTATTTAAAAGTATATTAGTGAAAAAACCCAAAAAATGCATGTTATGAGTAAGGTAAGGTGGGAAAAAACACAAAAAAGGAGAGTGGTTAATAGTGGAAACAAGACAATTTGTGTAGATTCTTACCTAAATGGTTGTTTGTTGCTATAGGAATAGAGTCACAACTTGTAGTAATAGTAAGTCACAAGGAAATTCCTATAGGTAATCCACAATTATCATCAAAAGAGCTAAAGGAGAAGGTAATAGATGATTTCTTAGTTGAACTATTAAAACAGTCCAAGAATCAAGAGGAAAAATATTTCCATACTCCTTTCCACCATGTCAGAGTGTTCTTATTTGGCCACCCCATATTCAAGAGTTTAGCATTCAGCTTCCTCCACCCTCACCCAATCTCCTTTATAAAATAAAATTTAGAGCCCTTTTAGCCTCTAAAAGAGATATCAAAATTACAAAACCTATCAAATTTCTTGAACAAGATTGCCTCTTTATTACAACTCTGAGAGGATTCTTAAAAAACTCCACTACCTCACCTACATATAGGGGACACTCTTCCCTTATAAAATATTAAACTTTCCATTTATTATTCATCAGGGATTATAGATATTTATGAAGAATTTTAAAAGAGGGTGACAAACGCTGATGGTCTATGTATAGTCAAAAAATTAAGAAGAAAATATTGCCAATGAGTCTACAACCTTCTATTTTCCCATCAATACCTTTGGTGGAAATACACCTATGAATAATATCCCTCATTCCACCCTACCTAATTTCAATGGAAAGGAAAATGAGGATCCATAAATGTTCCTCTTTGAGTTTGATACATTATGCTGCATCTATGACTATAATCAAGATCAAAAGTTGAAGTTGTTTTTGGCAACAATCAAAGATGGAACCCTTAGATGGTTTATGTGTCTAGGGAAGGATATTTTCTCCAATTGGAGGGATATGAAGGAAAATTTTATTTCAAAATATCAATACTAGTACCAAGGAAAGAACTACTAGAGAGATGACATTTTACAAATATCATAAAAAGAGGATGAATCACTAGAGTATTACATGGAATGATTTAAGTTCAACCTGTAAAAATATAAGCAAACCACACTACATTTAGATTATCACAATTGATATTATTAAAGGGAGTTAAATAAGACAACTTAGAAGTGTTGGACTTAATGATTGATGAAGATGTCTCACAACTAACCTTCAATGAGATCACCCTTCTATGCAATAATTATTCAAGGTCAACAATGAATAAAATCTATAAAAGCAAGATACGTCCTTCATTGTCTGCAAACAAAATCTCATGAATAGAGGTAAGTAATTTATTCTAGGATATGAAGTAAGATATTATCAGTCACATGGTTACACAAATGGATATGCTAAACATAAGAAAGAAGTAAGAAGAAATAGAGTAGGCTTTGACAGTTTATTATCTAAAATGACATAAAAAAATATTAGACTATAAATTCCATGTTGTTCAAGTAAAATTAGCCAACATAATGGACTAAAATCCTAAAATATTATAATCTCATGTGATTAGTGTAGATGGATATTATATTTACATAGCTCAGTGAAGGCGATGGCCACAAAGGCCACCCAATCAAGGTATGCCACCAAATTCCACATTTTTAAATTCTCAATTTATAATTATTCTAAATTTGTATGGATCTAATTCTTGGACATTTATGCCACCCAAAAATAAGAGTTGGCCATAACATAATGCCCAACCCCAAAACAATTGGTAGCCACCCCAAAATTGTCTTTAAACACCTCAAATTGGTAATAATAAAATACCTAAACACCAAATAATTGGTAACCACCCCTAAACTATTTTTGGAAGCCTCAGAATCAAAATCAATAATTTTTATTTTCATCTAACCAATGGAAAAACACATGGAGAAATAACTAGTCTTAGTTTTACAAAAATACTGGATTTTAACAATAGCCACAGTTACATCAACAACGACCAACAAACCTTGATGCCTAATTCTTAAGAATCTCCTAGGCAGCCATAATTTCCAACCTAACCTATACCAAAACCAGCCAATAATTAATTTAAACTGATACAAGCCATTGAAATAATGCAATAGCCAACTTACACATTAGATATCAATGAAGACCATCTCCATTTAGGACATATTCTTCCACCACCCATCTCACCCATGATAATGAAACATCTTGAAGAGATTCCAAACACCCATACTAATTTTCAACTACTTGAACAGACTACTACTCCTAAACCAAACTCCAATACAACATAATAAAGGACTAAATAACCTCCTTATCTTAAGATATTAAACCTCTAATGTTTTGATCAAGAATCTAAATTTGATTTTCTAGGATAATTAAAAAATGTTTATGTCAAGATTCCACTATTTCAAGATATGAAATACATGTCAATATATATTAAATCTACCTATGAACTATTCTTAAAGAATCATGGCTGAAATAAGAAGGATCCCAATACCATCCAAATAGTTGGACAACTTGCAAACATTATGCTAGACAATGTAGTTCCACCTAAGTATTTATATCTAGGTAGTGTTGTAGTTGATGTCAATGTTTATGGAAATATTATACAAAATACCTTAATTTACTTCAAAGTATTCATAAATGTCATGACTATGGAAATAATTCAAAAATTTAATCTTAAATATCTTCACCCAATACCTATCACTACACAAATGGCAGATAGATCCATTGTAAAACCAAAGGGGATTATACTAGACTTAGTTATAGCCATGGATTCATGGATTTTATCATCTTAAAATCTATATCCAACTTATGAGGATATCCCCATGTCCTAAGAAGAACATGGATAGCTATAGATACTACTTACATTGGCTATAGATTTCGGAACATGCTGATTTTAAATGGTAATAAAACTAAGAAATGAGTAATGTACCTACCTGCCAAGCCTTCCTATGAAACATAACAAACATTTTGGGTAGAAGATGAATAAAAACTTTATTTTCATACTTTATTCAAAATTAAACTGAACATATCACTAAAATATTAGGAAGAAGACACAATCATTACTAATGTCCTAGAAAATACCAATCAAGTTGACTCAGAAACATATAATTTGTTAAAATGTATACCATGTCTCCTCACAAAAATTATTCCCAAGGAAGGTTCCTTTGATACCACAAGATATATTATAACCTTATATTAAATACTACCACACCATTATAGCCATACTTCATTGTTGGGTAATGTGGAATCCATTTTGTGCCTATTTAAATAGGTAAAAATCTTTCTAAGACAAACCTTAAATATCAACATTAAATTGGAACCTAAACAATAAAGTAAACTAGTTACCATGCTCCAAATCCAAAAAATAACCTTTGCTTGGGACTACCATGACATGAAAGGTATTCACTTAGATCTATTTACCCACCACATTTACATCAAGGATGAGGGAAAACTGATTTGCCAATGACAATGTAAGATAACCCCATTGTTAGAGACATAGTCAAAATTGATTTAAAAAAAATCTTGGATGCAATATTTATCTATCATATTTCTAATAGTGAATGGGTTTCACCTCTTGTTATTGTACCTAAAAATGGGGGAAAATTGTGTATATGTGTCTCCTATAGGGAGTTAAGAACAAATAAGAAGAAATATTACTTTCCACTTCCTTTCATTGATCAAGTACTTGACACATTGCTATGAAAAAAATATTTTTCCTTTCTTGATGAGTTTAGCATCTTTAATCAGATTATAATAACTCCTGAGGACTAGGATAAGACTAATTTTACATGTCCTTAGGGTACCTATGAATAATCCATTATACCATTTGGTTAATACAATGCTCCTCCCACTTTTCAAATGGCCTTTTTTAGCACATTTTCTGATTTGTCCCATGATTGTGTTGAGATATACATTGATGAGTTCATAATCTATGGGTAAACATATGATGAATCCCTCCAAAACTAAGAGAACTTCCTCTATCATTGTCAATACAACCAACTATCCTTAAGTCATGAAAAGTGATATATGTTGATGATGAAAAGGATTATTTTGGGACACCACATCTCTCCTATAGAAATTAAATTAGATCCTACTAAAATAAACGTAAGATAAACAACATACCAATTCCAAAAAAATAAAAATATGCTCAAAGTTTCTTAGGACACATTGGATACTATAAAAAAATTATCAAATATTTTAATTTAATTACATCATCTCTATTTTTTATATTTTTTAAAGATGCTAATTTTATTTGGATGGATGCATGTTAAATAACATTCTAAGAACTTACAGATCTATTAGTAACAACTCTAGTATTGATTGGCCCCAATTGGACATTACCCTTTCACATCCTCATAGATGTCTCCAATACTACATTTAGATATGTCCTTGGTCAAAAAGTGAAATCTTTGTGTTATACCATATGTTTTATTAGTAAAAACCTACAAGGGATTGAGCTCAAAATACCTTCTTGTTTTAGTCTACAACATCAAAAAAATTAGACATTACATTAGAGGGTATTTGGTTTACATCCATATTAATCATGCAATAATTAAGTATTTAATAAATAAACCAGAAGTCACTATAAGGATAATTAGATGGCTACTTTTACTAAAAGAGTTTGATATTTATATTGTAGATAGGCTAAGTAAGGATAATGTTGTTTCAGAATTTCTATCATGTTTAACATCCAATTAAAAAAGTCTTGTAGTAGATGATTCCTTTCCTAATGAACATATTTTACATTTTACATTAAATATCCTTAGTATGTAGACATTTCTAATTAATTTTTTTCATGATTACTTCCACAACATTTATCTCCAAAAGAGAAGCGTGACTTGGTGGAGAAATTGGTCAATTTTCATGGATCTCTGGGTACCTCTTTTTCATTGGGGCTAATTCAGTCACACACTAGTATATAAAAGAAGAGGATATTATTGACATACATAAATCATGCCATTATGAATCTTATGGGAGTCATTTTGATGCAAATATGGTTGTCATCAAGATTCTTATTGCAGGTTACTACTAGCATATCTTACATAAAGATGCAATTGCATATACATGTCAATGCGATCAATGCCAATCTGTGGGGAACTCACACGTACTAATGAGATACAAATTCAGCCTCAAATGGTTTTTTTAACTAATCAAACAATGAGGAATTTTTTTTGTACCAATAGATCTTAAGTCCAAAAATAAGTACTTACTAGTTTGTATGAATTATGTGACCAATTGGGCTGAGGTAAAAGCCTTAACACATACACACGATGAAAAGTTTGAAAAATTCTTATATTAGGAATTATTCAATAGATATGGAGTTCCATTGGGGATTATTATAATTCAAGGGCTTCTATTTATGTCTAATCTAACAACTACCCTTGTTCATCAATATGAAATTAAGGACAAGAAGTCCACCCAATATCATCCTCAGTCAAATGGATAGGTAGAGGCTACAAACAAAAAATTGGAAAACATTCTCATAAAAATAGTAAATGTACACCTAAAGTATTGGAAATCACATATTCTTGAAGCATTATGGACATAAAGGATCACCTGGAAGACTACAACTAGATCTACCCCATATGAACTAGTCTATGGGAAGAAACATGTTCTCCCCATCAAATTTGATCATAAAATATTATAAATAGATTTAGAACATGGCCTATAATTCTCCTAGACATAGAAGGATAGAATCATATAGATAAATTCTTTGGACAAACTCTAAAGAGAAGCATTACATTATAAATAAGTGGTACAACAACAACAAAATAGATGACATGACAAGTATATAAAGACAAGATAATTCTACCTAGGAGATTAGGCCCTAATTTTTTAATCCAAGTATAAATATTATAAGGAGAAGCTGAGAACTAGATGGTTTGGTCCTTATGAAATAGAGGAAGTATTTGACAATGAAGCTACCAAGTTGCACACAATTGAGCCAATATCCTTCTACATACTAGTCAATGGTCATTGGTTGAAATTATATAAGAAACCACTTTCTAAAGAGACCTTCACATGATAGCATCTATATGAGCACACCCTTACTTCCACTTAGCCTATAGGATACATTGTTAACACTATAGAATGATATTCAAGCTGGCCCTTCCTCTCTATATATAAAGTGTAAGAATTCTATAACAACTTAGTCTAACCACACATCTATTTCTTGGCTAGAGGATGAATAAGATTTATTCCTGATCAACTACCATGATGACCAATCATGATAAAAAATACAAAAATAAAAAATAAAATAAAATCAACAATGAATAAATTTGGGCATTGTTAATAGACTTGGTTTGAAAACTACTCACTACTTGACTAATGTCCATATAAAAAAACCTACATGGAAGACCAACTTATTGATGATACATACATACATATGTATGTACGTACATACATAGATGTGTGTGTGTGTGTGTGTGTGTGTATACATATATACATATACATACATATATATGTATATGTATATGTGTGTGTGTATATATATATATATATATATATATATCTGTGTGTGTGTGTATGTATGTATGTATGTATGTACGTATGTATATATATATATATATATATATATATATGTATATATATATATATATGTATGTATATATATATATATGTATGTATATATATATATATATGTATGTATATGTATATATATATATATATATATATATATATATATATATATATATATATATATATATATATATATGTATGTATGTATGTATGTATGTGTATGTGACAACTATTTTATAAATTTTGACTTAGTTTTGAATGACTCCACAGGTTTGGCTATGATAGTTATGCCAAATATCATTATAATCCCAAAGACTATGAGATTAATTACATCATTGATAAAAGGTGATGCACAAAAACTAAAACATCAATGAATTTGAAAATGCATTTAAAATAAAGTGACATATCTATTAATGAAGAGATAAATTTGGTTCTTGAATGTACTTGATCAAACTAGTTAGAAGACTTGACATGTAGATTATGGGGTGACATGATAGTTTAGAACATAAGTAGAACACCATGTTCAACTAATATCTAATAGCATAGTAGTCTTTTAACATTTGAAATGTAATTTCTACTAGCATAATATTGTACAAAATGATATAAAAATAATAAAAATAAATATCTTTCATCCATAGGGCCAAGTAAAAGAAATGGACACCCCTTCATGCTTATTAATCCATCACAAGTAGGATGTCTATGATTTGATATCATATAATGAGGTTAATTAGAGTCTAGTTTAGATCTATATAAAATTGACAAATAAATAATGGAGGTAAATTGTAGAATAATTAAAAACATAATTATATTTTTCACACCATAATAATCTACTATATCTTATTCATTTGGGACATTACAACTTTATAGGAAACTATTCCTATAATCATGGAGAACATATCTCCAATAATATGTCATCCAAATCCCTATGAATACTCAATCTCCTACATGAGTAACATATAACAATATATCCAAACCAACTATATTTGTAATATTGTTGAAATAATATTACAACAACCAAATATAAAATCCACTAAATTATTACTCGCATAATAATGTACTTTAAAATATTTACAAATTATTGTTAATACTAAACATTTCCTAACATGAAGAAGGAGTAGAGGAATAATTTGAAGAAGAGGAGGAGAATGAAGATGAAGAAGAAATAGCTACAGAGGAGGAAGCTACATTGGGAAGACAAGATGCAACTATTCAACAATCAAGAGAACCTATAACAGAAGAAAGTATGATTTAGTCAAGAAGAAGAAAGATGAAATTGATCATTCCACCCTCTACATTTGAATCACAAGGAGAGGAGAGGCCAAAATAACAAAGGACAAAAATTTCATTCAACTTCTAAACCTAAAAAAGGAAAAGAAATAAACCCATGCAAGTTTACAGAAGATTGCACCGATTAAGAGGCAAGTTGTCTAAAAACTCTATTTTGAAAACCCCAACTCTAATTCGCATCAATAAGGATTAATCTAAGGATGAGAGAAGGATTAAGAAGGACAACACTCCAACAACCTTTAGCAGTGAATAAGACTAGTCAAGTTCACCTGGCTCTAGATCCTTAGATTATGAAAAATGGGAACATGAAGCCACTTCTTCACAGTCAGTAAATAAGATGTAAGGGAAGAAAGGTAGGAAGATGAAGAGAT
>JARHVA010009529.1:0-10000 GCA_037957365.1 Torreya grandis
ATCAACTTTATGATAATATATTTATATCAAGAATACATGATGTTATTCTTTTCTAATTTATCAAACCTTAGGTCTCCACCCTTCTTGACCCTTAGAACAATTTTGCTAAAAATGAGTTAGTGTGCTCATGGTGTCTAGCTGACCTTAATGAGACATTTATCTTTGAGTGTTGCCTACATAGCTATTACTTTAAGGAGGGCCTCAAAATTATGTAGTTTTATCATATGAGTGGGAATGTGTGGGTACAAGGGTGAAATATATTATATGAAGATGTATCCAAAGATCTATCTTTTAACTTGACAAATATCTCTCACAAGATGCTCTTTGGATGCTTCAGACCTTTTATGTGACTACTCCTATGACTAATAAATAAATATGGATGAATAGAGCAAAATAAATAAATTTTGTTATTGCTTAATGAGCTTGGGTAGGTTCTTGTTTGGTATTTGCTAGATGAACAATTAGAAGGTTTAGAATTATATTTATACCACATGTTTTGATAATATTTCATTGTAGTGTCCTTTTGTGGTTAGTGGTGTCTAGAGGGCTAGAAAATAGGTTTGGATCTATAAATATCATTGTAGTATGTTTGTAACATTTTGAAATTTATACATAGTATGTGAGACATTCATAATTTTAATTATATGGATCAAACTAATAGAATCATTTAGGAAAATTGAAATGGTGAATACGAGTCTTTCGATAATAGGGAAGTCTAAAATTGAAGGGTATAGAACTGATTAACATTTGTCAAATGTGTAACACTTAGATTATATAAATATTTGGTTTTGGTATCTAAATATTTCCCCATTTAATCTATTAATCCATAGGTATTTAATTAATAGATTAAAGTAAATATATGTGTACTTGGGTGTGTACAATACACATTGCCTTTGCTTTATCCCACTTTGAGTGTTTTGATTGTGTATGACCTATAACCAAGAAAATGTTATAAAGTAAATCAATGCATATAATAATAAATTTTAAATATTTTAAATGCTTCGAAATAAAGAGAGAAAGGAAGGGGTACATATTTGTATTGATGAAACCATGTTGCCTCTTAATGAGTTGACATGGTAAATATACTTCCTTATGAAGCATTAGAGTTGAAATATGTTTATAGTTAAAGCTTAGAGAATTGAAGATGGATATTGGAATGTATTATGACACCAATCTAAATTTAGGATGAGTTGTGACAAAGCCATTGAGATGACCATATCTCAATCACACAACTCAAGTCTGAATATGTAATCTAGTGAGGGTGAGAGATATAATCAACTCATCCTATTAATCTAGTGTAGATTGTATAATATAATCATTTTGAACTATAAATATGGTGAATTTTAATGATTTAATTATTTTAAAATATAACTATGAACTAACTATTATAGTAAAAATACTTGATAATAATACATCCTATTGTAATCATTATGTCTTGGTGAAGAGTATAATTGGTAAATTAGAACATTTTGGTATAATATGATGGTATATACACCTATAATATGTCTTAAATGGATAATACACATTATAATTTTGAAAAAATCGTTTCATGTCGATGCAAATTTGATGAAATGTATAAGATTCTAACTTGAGTTTATATATGAACCATGAAACTAAATAGGAAATTGTGCAAGTGTGAAAGTCATGTAATTTTATGACATGCCACACTAAAATATGAATATACTAAGTGTGTAATTATTAAGGTCATGGATTTATGACATGCCCCCACTGATATGCCCCCCCCCCTTTTCAGGTGAGGGAGATATAAATTGGTATGTGCTTTACCTCAACAAGATAAGATAATTATATAATCTTTGTATAAATCATATATATATATATATATATATATATGAATTTCACAAGATGCAATTGCATCAAGTTATAAGATTTATGATATGGATCATGTCAACATTTAGAGATTAAGAATACAATCTCCCAAAAAATCAAACACACACATAAGATAACTCAGTGTACAAAACAATGGTCAAATGAGATTGCATATAAGGGGAATGTTAAAATTCCACACAAGTGAAAGGAATGGAATTTTAAAATTTATAATTACCATAAAATGACATATTAAAATGTCCAATAAATATGAAATGGCATAGGGTCTAATACACAAGAACATATTCAAAATTTTCTCAAGAAAGAGAATATAAAGTAATGGAATGCACTCAATAAAATTAAAAATAGGTGAAGCATAAGAAACTACAATCAACATATCATACTAGCCCTTGCATAAATGAATTACTAAATAACATATCAAGTACACTATGAAAAATATGAGCTTGGATATCAACATGTGTAAACACTAGTATATAAGCTCAAAAATGATAATATAGAAATGATAATAATTGGTATGTAACATGTGTCAACATGATCAAATAAGTATATCCCCCAAATGTAATATAAAAAATTATCTACTACACATCTATACACTATTGACATTGAGAAAAACTACCCCATTCCTTCCCAATTCAAAACCAATCATGACAAATAGTTACAAGTTGAATTTAAAGCATACCGAATCCAAGTCAAATAAATCATTGTCAAGTATCAAATCCACTTCATTATATGCACTCATATAATTATTTATCGTAATTACAAAATCAAATTAGGTGGGAAAAAATACATGTAGTTTGATTTCCCTCTTTAGGGTATTAGATATGTAGGAAATAATCAATCATTAATGGGGCTGATAAGGACCATCTTAGTCCATTATGCTTTCCTAGTTTTTGCATGTTCTAAATTTCACAAGCACACCTAGGATTTTAAGGTGAAGGAGGTTGATTTTGGTGTTATGCACATCATCAAGTTTGGACATCTACATACATAGATTTTGTAGATAGGTAATGTTTATCATATGTTCATAAACCCCTCTTCTGGTGCATTTCATTGTCAACCACTAAAGGTTAGTATTTAAATTCTAAATAGGTGAAGATGTGATATAATCGAACCTATGTAGATAGAGATATAATTCCCAAAATTAACAAATTATAGGCCTATTTTAGTTTATATTTCACTATTAGAAGTTTTTCATAATTAGGAAGTTAATCACAAAAGATAAGTGCATGTCCCTTTGTTTTAATTACTATATATATTATATGCCACTTTCCAAATAATTTCAGTATGCTTCAATATTTTACATTTAGATTCATGCTAAGATGTTATATTTGGTAATCTAAATTCAGATACTAATTTCTATCATAATTAGGTTAAGTAATTTATCTTAATCCAAATTAGGGTACATAACTATGATTGACCCATGACACATATCTGGACAAACCTAATGGAAAATTATTTATTTGAAAAATATTAGTTGTGTGTTACTTGACACTACATGTAGAGGGTAAAAAATACAATAATCATAATTGTATATCCTATAGTGATATCATTCAGGGAGTGAAAACTAGTGATCTGAGATATGGATAAGGTACATATATAGTATTTTGGAATTGTATAATATAGATGAGGTTGATTTTGAATTTGTGTATTTGGGAAATAGAGTTGGCAAAGACAAGAGATAGGTAGACAAATAGATGTAAAATATGTAGAATAATGAAATGTATATGTAATGTAAAATTATGCCAAAGCATGTCAAGGTTGATGTTTTCAAAGTGTAGAATACTAAATTTAGGTGTCTATAATACACTAAAATTAATATAATTGTAAATATGATAAATATAGGATAATTATGTATTAAAAATTCAATACAAGAGGGCATACCAATGAATGCAAACAAGTGATATATATATAGTGCAGGATGTGATAGGGCTACACAATTAATTAAAAAACAACATGACTAACTCTCTTATCATTTACCTCTTTAGACCTTTTAAGGGATTTTTCATCAACACTCACTTATGTAAGGAAGGGTCTTATAAATATATATGCAAACATACAATGCACTTATTATAATGCTAAAATAACTCAATAAAATATTAATTTATTAATCAATAACAATTTAGTTAGGGGATATATGGGTTTTTTTTATAGTAGTGAGTGGGAGTGGCATCTAGTCATTTCTTGTGCCTATCATTTTAAATTGTTTGATCTTGGTGTATCCCTATTTATCACATGTTGAACATCCTTGGAGTGAGACATCTTTAAGGATATAGTTCATTAAGTTAGGTGTTGATTTTTTTGGATAGTTTGGTCCGTTTCACTTTGTTTGTTCCTAAAGCATATGATTTGATCTATGGGTTTTTGGACATGAAAGATACTTGTCCTCCCATTTTGTGATTGGTGCTTTAGTTCACTCAATGTTTATTTGAGGAGAAGGCCTATTTGGGATTCAATCTTGAAGATTTAATATTTATAGAGGCCATTTGTCTACAACATTTATTCATGTCTCTTGAAATTTATGTGCATTGGATCTAGAGGATTTTAACACAAGTTGTATTTAGTTCTCTTCATCTCAAAGGTATATCTCATTAGTAAGCTATTTCATGTTTGAGCTTAGCTTATGTGTAGATTTGGTTTGTTGGGGCCTATGTGGCTTTGTATTGGTGTCATGTTGCATCTTTTTGAACTAGATATTTGATCGAGCCAATATGGTATTACACACTTAAACTATAGTTAATCTAGGGATATTTGTGGTTATTTTGTGGCTTACACATCATCATATTAACTTGTTGCATATCTCAACATTCTCAGTATGGTCAACCTATGGAATAACCATGGCTAAGTATATTATATATAGGAGGCAGTGGTTAGTATTCTATCATCATGTTGTGAATTATATTATTATTGCATTATTATGGAGGTTGCTCTCTCAAAGTGGCTCAATAATAATATTCAAGTATTTTTCTCATTTGCCAATTTTTGTTGTGGATTTGCTTATTCTATTCTTTATTCTATGACATAATTTTATCAAGTTACAAATCATCTATGTAATTTATTTACAATTGGTATCAAAGCTTTCATTTGAGCAAGTTTCTACGATGTAGATTTTTATAGATCCCTAACAGGCCACATAAATAGAAATTTTGATCCATGAAGAATTGAATTTTCTGTTATCATAGTTTTGTTCATCAGAGTTTTTAATGAAAAAATTAAAAAATACTAAGGTAAAAAAATTAATGATTTTTTTTTAACTTGTGTAAATATGAAATCATTGGATTCATCTCTTTAATATGATCACAATGGTTTATTCTAATGATACACTTTTTTGGGGGGGTGAAACCCTCCTAGGGTTTGTGCATGCATGGTATAAACACTTGTGGAGGTTGTAAATTGAAAAAAAAAAATATATTTCACAAGGATGACATGGAGTTTGGAACTTCTAATCCATGTATTTTAGAGGCAATTCAACAACTTAAGTTAGAGTTGCATGACATGGTGAAGAAAGATGATTTTTATATGGTTTAAGGGGATATTATAAGGTTGAGAAAGGACCTATATATCATGGTGGATAAATTGAAAAAAATATATGGGCAATTGGCCAAATTATCAAGTTAGCCACTATATAATAACCCTCCACCTCTTCAATTTGGTTTTCCACCTCCAAGCAATACCAACACAATTTCTGACCCTAAGCTGATGTTTCTAAAAATGGACCTACATAAGTTTCATGGTAATGATACACTAACCTATCTCACTTAAATTGAAAATTTATTTGATATACATCAAACTCCATGTTCAAAAAAATTGGCTATGAAATCTCTATATCTTGAACATGATCCATTTATTTGGTATTGTTGGTTGTGTTCTCTGAATAAAAGGAAGGGTGTCCTAGTTTTATGGTCATTATTTTCCTAGGAGATGCATCTCCACTATCACAATAATGTATTTGAAAACTTCTTCAATCATCTAGATAAGTTATACTATACTGTGACTAATAAGGACTATATTCATCAATTTGAGAATCTCTCCTTACATGTGGAAGACATCACTAAGGAAAATATTATTGACCTACTTTTGGATGGTCTCAAAGATAACATCCAATTAGAGGTTCAAATGTTTCATCCAATTAATCTATCTAAAACCATACCAAGGGCACACAAGGCTGAAGAAAAAACACATATCAGATGAAGACCTTTCACTAATGTATGCGAACACATCTTCCTAACACCATCATTTAAATAGACTACTAGATTGATACCTCATGAAGTAGAAGAAAAACATTCAAAAGGTTTGTGTTATGGTTGTGATACAAAAATGCAGTAAAGGACATCAATGTGCTAAAAAGAAGTTGTTTTACACTGATGGAGCCAATGAAGAGGATGAAGATGAGGAGGTTTCAACTGTAGGTTTATAATAACTTGAGGATGAATTTGAAGATTCTCAACCTACTATTTCCTATCATTTACATTCAGGCAATAGTACTCCTCAAATTATTGAGGTGGTTAGTTTTCTAAAGAAACAGAAGGTGACTATGTTAATTGACTCTAGGAGTACACAGCATCATCAATAGTAATTTGGATACTCATTTGAATTATTTAATTTACCTAGCTCCATACTTTTAGGTCATGATTTTAGATGGTGGTATGGTTAATTATTTTATAAAATGCCATAACATTAAGCTTCCTATAAGAGACTATTTGTTAGATTCACCTATGGTTTCTATTCCCATGGGAGGAGATTAAAATATTTTAGGATTAATGTGGCTCACCACATTGGTAATTATTGAGATGAATTTATAGAAACTATTCATGAGGTTTAATTCATAAGGTAGGATATTTTAACTATGTAGATTATAGGCTAAATATCCAAAACTAATTTGTTCCCACTAGATGAATATTCTCAGAAAAGGTTTAGAAGGTTTTTTGGCATGATTATTTTCCATAGAGGTCAGCGAACCTTGGCATCTACATATCTTTATTTTCAAAGGGTGATGGATGACCATTTGTTGTTTTTAGTGAAATACCATAAGGACATCCTCCAAGCCATGCATATCATGATGCCATCAGACTCAATACATGAATTAAACCACCGAACATCGGACCCTATAGATATCCATATGCCTAGAAGAGTGAAATTGAAAATATGGTACATGAGATGTTGGAGGCAGGAATCATCTGACATAGTCAAAGTAGATATTCCTCCCTAATGGTCATATTATAGAATAATGATGATAGTTTGTGTATGTGCCCAGACTATAGAGAACTTACCAAATACACCATTAAAGATAAGTTTCCTATTATAGTAACTAATGATTTCTTAGATGAATTGCATGGTGTTATTTATTTTACTAAGTTAGACATTCACTCTATGTATCATCAGATTTACATCCATGATGAGGACATACCTAAAGTAGATTTTAGAACTCAGGAAGGCCATTATGAATTTATGATCATGCCTTTCAGCCTTACAAATGCACCATCTACATTTCAAAGTTTGATGAATAATATTTTTTAGACATTTTTTGAGAAAATTTGTATTATTTTTTTTATGATATCCTCATCTATATTAACAATTAGGAAGACCATTTAAAACATGTGAGACAAGTGATTTTAGTTTTGAAACAACATCAGCTTTATGTCAAACCTTATAAAAAAAATTTGGTGTCCAAGAAGAGGAATACTTGGGTTATATCATTTCACAAGGAATTAAATTTTATCCTAAGAAAATCCAAGTGATGATGGCGTGGTAGGTTCCCAAGACCCTCAAGAACCTCCAAGGATTTCTAGAGATAACTGGTTAGTATAGCAGGTTTATCAAAAATTATGGTAGCATTTTATCCCTAATCATCTATTTGTAGTAGAAAGACTTCTTTCAGTCAATTGATTTAGCTACCAAGGTAAATTTTTAACAAATAAAAATGATTATGTGCAAAACTTAAGTTTTGGCTACTCATAAGTTTTTAAAAACTTTTGTTATTGAGTGTAATGCATTGAGATATGTCATGGGTGCTATAATTATGCAAGAAGGCAGACCACTAGCATTTGTAAGTCACCAACTATAGGGGGAAAATAGGTTAAAACCATTATTTGAGAAAGAGATGATCACTATTATTCATTAATTAAAATAATGAAGACCTTATCTGATGAATCATCACTTTCAAGTAAAGACTGATCATAATAGCCTTAACTATTTTTTAGAACATTGATTTTCATCTAAAGAACAATAGAAATGGGTGACTAAAATTTTAGGCTATGATTTTGAAGTAGTGTATAATAAAGATAAGGATAATGTGAAGGCATATGACCTCTCCCAATGAGATGAATCTATTGAGGCATTGTTATATGTTATGACCATGTGGTAGGCAGATTGGCTAGAGGAAGCAAAATCAAAATAGGAGAATGACAATGTTATCAAATATTTGATTCGAAATATTTGGTAGGTTTTCTGATGAATATGAAAATTTAACTATAAATAGAACACATTATGATATAAAGATATATTATACCTATATAAGCATTTTGTTCTCAAACAAAATTATTCAGGAAATTCATATCTATCCACTCGAAGGTCACTCTAGATTTTGAAAACATATCATAGAGTCAAGAAATATTTATTTTGGGAAGGACTCAAAGGGCATGTCCAGAAAAATATGTCTTGATTCATGGTATTACAACAAAATAAAAGTGAACCCATTAAGACCCCATGTCTTTTTCAGCATTTATCCATCCATAGTCATCATTTGGAAGAGATTTATATGGACTTCATTACAAGGTTACCAAAGTCTGAGGGTAAAAATATTATCAAGGTAGTCATGGATCAACTCACTAAGTATGCTCATTTTTATTCCTTATCACAACCATTTATTTCTAGTACATTATATTTTTTTTTCAATACAGTTTAGAAATTACATGGTACTCTAAAGGTCATTATAAGTTACCTAGATTCCATATTTACTGGTAATTTTTGGACTGAATTATTTATATGTTTGGGTACCTAGTTGGCTCATAGCTCATCTTATCATACTCAATATGATGGAAAAATAAAGTTACTCAAAAAATATATAAAATTTCATCTTCATTATTTTGTTTTTGATAAATAACATAAATAGTTTCATTGTCTGCCACTTGTTGAATGGTGGTATAACACTTCATTTCACACTTCTTCCATTATGTCTCTCTTTATGGAATTGTATGGGTATCACCTACCCGCCTCCCTGCCCCCACCTCCATCACTTTATATTTTATAATGCATCCTAAGGTTTGAGTTTTTAAGTACATATTAACCATCAACAAGTAGTTCTAGTTAGTTTGCCAGAGAATTTAGCAATGACACAAAATAGAATGAAATAACAAGCAGATCAACATCATAGTGAAAATAAAATTTCAACATAGGTGATCAGGTATTTATTCATTTATAGGAATATAAATAGATGTATCTGAAGCATTAAATAAAAGGATACAAATCTATCACCTAAGTATTATGGCCCTTACCACATCTTGTAGAAAATTGGTAGTGTGGCTTACAAGATAGAATATCTAGTATTCCATGTATCTTACCTGAGGAAAGTAATTGGACACATAGTTTCCACTCAAACAAAATTACCTAAATTGAATGAATAAGGATGATTCGTTCTGGAGATTAAAAATATCCTTCACACATGCACTAATCAACTATAGACAAGAGCCACTAAGTAGTATTTGATCAAATAAAAGAAACTACATTATGAAGATCTAACATGGGAGGATTAAGCATTCCTACAACAACATCTTGGTTTGATTCAACATTTATGAAAACGTTGTTTTGAATGTGAGTGGCATGTTATGCCCTTAACCTTTAAATCATATATGGATATATTTGGAAACCTTGTGGCTTACATATCATCATATTAATTTGTTGCATTTCTTGATATTTTTAGTATGGTTAGCCTATGAAATAACCATGGATAAGCAGAGTATATATAGGAGTTAGTGGTTATTATTTTATCATCATATTGTGAAATGTTTTCTTATTGCATTGTTTTGGATATTTCCCCCTCGAAGTGGATCAGTCATAATATTCAAGTATTCTGCGCTTTCACTAATTTTTATTGTGGGTTTGCTTCCTCTACTCTTTATTCTATGATATATAATTCTATTGTTGTAAATCATCTAAGTAA
>JARHVA010009529.1:15000-35000 GCA_037957365.1 Torreya grandis
GCTTAAATTAGTTTATACTTATTAGTATATACTATATTTTCATGATTTATTATTTTATACACACAACTTAGTAATAATCACTATTTGAAATACCTCTTTTCTATAATCATTAGTTTAGATACCTCTTGGTTACCACCTAATGGTATTTATTTCTCTCTAGCTTATCCTTATCCACACTATGGGGGCCCAAATCTAGGCACATGGGAGGAAAGCATACATTAAATAAAACATGTATGGATGTGTTGAGTGAATATGTGTAATAGAATTTAAAATGAACCAAAAAACATGAATTCAATGGAGCAGGAGTATTATACTTGTATAAATGCAACTTTTATTAAATATGAAAGAATAAGGATATTGTACAATGTGATACAATGTGTGTTTGGCAAAGTAGAAATGCAAATCATGTTATCTATCATCATGATTGTGGGAGGAATCGAACCTTGAACTATGCATATTATACCTATTTATACATGAAATACAAGAAACAATTACAACTAATTTTGGTTTGAAAGAAGATAGTTAAAAAACACTTCATCTTCCTTGTTGGGAGATAGTTTAGATTCTAGGTACATGACAAATAATTTTCTAACTAGTAACAATGGATTTTAGGCTTGAAAGTGCCACTTGGTAATCCATGAAGTAGGAGTAGGCTAACACATGGATGTGTTGGAGATGAGATACATGTGGCCAAGTGAGTTTTTGAGCATGTACTATTAATTCATGTATGAATATGAGTTGGTAGTGAATAAAATTGTGGTTTGGTGTTATGCAATCATATAAGTCTATGAGCAAATAAAATATTAGTGCATGGGAGTGATAAAAAGTTTATCATGGAGTGCAATGAGTGTGAGTGTGTTTCTAAAATGCAAGGGAGCGATGTGCATTGTATATGATTTGAGTATGGCTCATTCACCCTTTCTTGAAAACTAATGGTCTCCATAATATTCTTGTGTAGTTATGAGAATTGAATGAAAACTTTTTGAGAGTTGTACCACTTAGCTAAACCAACATATTTCCTCACATTAACCACTCTAAAAAGTTTGGTGTTTCATGTTGGGTTCATGTGTTTGTCACTTCAATGATATAGCTTATATTTTTGGGTGAAAATGTTTGGGATTAAGAATATAAGGATGTTGTGTGAATATTAGCTCAAAAAGTGAAGGAACATAAGGTTGGAGGAGTTATACATTGAATATCAGGTGCATGCCAACCTATAGAGGTAAATCAATAAAGAATGTGTTCTCACCATCTACATTCCCAATGGTGTAAGGATCATACTGTATAGGTTTGATCTTCTGATTTTGACCTTTTAATCACTCATTCTAAAGGTTCATCTAAAATATTCCACCAAATTAGAATGAAAGAGGTGTGTGGTGCACATCATGGTACTCGTATTTTTCTTGAGTTTTATAAAGGATCTGATGAACACTCTGATGAACATATTTGATGTGACACAAGAACTTATTGGATTTGTTTTCTTCATTTTATTGTGCACATAACATAGTGTTAGATTATGTATGGTAGGATATATTTAGACATGTCAAAGTCTAAAACCTATGAAATGTCTAGAATGACTATGCTACATTGATATATGAAGTGATTTGTTGTAGGCATGTTGAAAATACTAAAGGTTTTCATATAAGGTGTGATCATGTGCATAATTGTACGTTCATAAAAAATGAACAAATATGCAATTAAATAATTCAATTTTTCCATATATTTATGGATTAAATGTTGTCAACTAATCCAACTACATTCCTATCAAGTCCCATAATGTTTCCCAAAAATGATTCACAAAGCACCTCAATCAAATACAATAGATGTCAAGAGTCCAAAACAAACCCAAGCATGGTTGGATAAGGCTTGCATAATATCAACTGCATCAATGTGTTTATTGTGATTAATCAATGCACCTTAGTCACTAAGAATAGGAAGGCTTAAGATATTATTCTTGTGCAAGGTTAGTTGGCACAAGGTCTTTAAAGGTCTTCATTAGAGAGGTTGAACCAACAAGGTACACCTAATATTTGGAGTCCCCAATTAGAAATATTTAGGCCTTCTTAATTACATCTTGAGCTTTACCTACAACATCTCTTACAAAGTGCCACTTGAGACAAATGGGATATTGATGCCTTGACAAGTCAATCGAAGGTAAGTATTTTTATCCATATACTATTTTTTATTTAATATGTTTGGTATATATGTGTGTGTATGTATTATATTGGTATGTTTTTGTATTCCATGCTTAAATTAGTTTATACTTTTTTATTATATATTATATTTTCATGTGTTATTATTTTCTATACACCTCTTGGTTATAATCATTGGTTTGAATGTCTCTTGTCTATAATCATTAGTTTAGATACCTCTTGGTTACCGCCTAATGGAATTTATCTCTCTCTATATTACCCTGATCCACACCATGAGGTTGCAAGACTAAGCATGTGGGGGCCAATCATACATTAAATACAAAACATATGCTTATGTAGATTGAATATCCATAGTAGAATTTATACTGAACCAAAACAACATATATGCATTGGAGTAGAAGTATTATACTTATATAAATGCAATGTCTATTCAATATGAAAGATTTCAAAAAATGGTACAATGTGATACAATGTGTGTATGACAAAGTAGATACACAAAGCATGTTAAATATCATTACAATTGTGTAAGGCATTGATCCTTGGCCTGATGTATATGTTACATATTATTCATGAAATACAATAAATAGTTACAAATAATTTTGGTCACAAAGAAGATGGTTACAAGACACTTCATCTTCCTTTTTTGAAAATAATCAATCTTATAAGAACACGGAAAATAACTTTCCAACTAGTAATTAATGGACTAAAAGATGGAAAGTTCCAATTATTAAGCCATACAATAGGATTAGGCTGACATATGGATGTGTTGGAGCTGAGACAAGTGTGGGTAGATGAGTTTATGAGCATTTCCTAGTGAGGCATGCATGACCATAAGGTGGTCATGTACATAATTATGATTTGCTTAAATCTGGGCATGTAGGTCTATGACCAAGCAGAAGACTAGTACATGGGAGTGACCTAAAGCTTAGCATAGAAGAGCACAACAAGTGTGAGTGTGTCATTGGTAGGCAAAATAGAGATGTGCATTGTATAGGAGTAGATCATGGATCGTTCCCCTTTCTTGAAGAGTAATGGTATGCATAGAATCCTTGTGTAGTTATGAGAATTGAACCTAAACTTACAAAGACTTGTACCACTTAGCTTGATCAACATATTTCCCCACTTTGACCACTCTTAAAGGTTTATCGTGTCATGGCAAGTGCATGTGTTTGTCACCTAATTATATAATACCTATTTTTTGGGTGAAATTTTTTAGAATCAAGAATAGAAGGATGTTGTGTGACTACTATATCAATAAGTGGAGGAATGTAAGTTTGGAGGAGTTCCACATTGAATATTGGGTGTATGCCCAAGTATGGAAGTAGATGAACAAATAATGCATTCTGACCATCTATACACATAATTATGTAAGGATCTTAAGATAGAGCCTTGATCTTTTGGTGTGGACTTTTGAGGCACTCATTCTAAAGGTGTATCAAAAGTTTGTCACCAAATCATAATGCAAGAGGTGTGTGATCCACATCATGGCACTCCATGTACTTTCCATGAGAGTTAGAAAGGATCTGATGAGTTTTTTGATGAACATATTGGATGTGTCACAAGAAACTTAGTGGATTTGTTTTCTTCTTGATATTATGCACATGATTTAATGTTAGATGGTGCATGGTAAGATATGTCTAGAGGTTCCAAAATATAGAATCTAAGACATGTCTAGATTAGACTATGACTCATAGAGATGTCAAGTGATCTATTATAGGCATGTTAAAAGTAAAAAAGGTTGTCATCCTAGGTCTGAGCATGTTCATGTTTATACATTTGTAGAAAATGAAAAAGTATGCAATTGCTTACTTTATTTTTTGCATATATTTTTGGATTAAATGTTTTCAACTAGTCCAACTACATTCTCATTAGGTCCCACAATGTTTCCCAAAAATAACATGAAAATACCTCAATTAGATACAATGGATGTTGGGAGTCAAAAAAAACCCATACATGGTTGAATAAGGCTTGCATAATGCTATATGCATCAATTTATTTCTTGTAACTAATCAATGCACCTTATTAAAGATGAACATGATGTAGGTATTAAGAGTTTATTCTTGTGCAAGGTTAGGAAGCACAAGGTCTTTAAAGGTATTCAATAGAGAATATGAACCAAAAAGGTCACCTAATATGTGGAATCCCCAATGAAAAAAACATAGGCCTTATTAATACATCTTGAGCTTCACGTGAAACATCTCTTACAAAGTGCCACATGAGCCAAATGGGAAGCTAATACCTCGATAAGTAAACCCAAAGAAAGTATTCATATCCATATACTATATTTTCTATTTACTCTATTAGATATATGTGTGTGTATGTAAAATATTGGTATGTTTTGGTATTCCATGTTTAAATTAGTTTATACTTGTTAGTATATATTGTATTTGCATGTTTTACTATTTTATATACACCTCTTGGTTGTAATCACTAGTTCGAATGCCTCTTTTCTATAATCATTAATTTATATATCACTTGGTTATCACCTAATGATATTTATCTATCTAGATTAACTTAATCCACACTATGGGGTCCTATGACCAAGCATGTGGGGGACAACCATATGCTAAATATAACATGTATGGATATGTAGATTGAATATGCATAGTAGAATTTAGACTAAAACAAGAAACATAAATTCAATGGAGTGGAACTATTATAGATGTATAAATGTAACTTCTATTCAAAATGAAATAATAGCGAAATTGTATAATATGATAGAGTGTGTGTATGACAAAGTAGATACACAAAGCATGTTATCTATTGTTATGATTATCTAAGGCATCAACCCATTGCCTGATGCATATTTTACCTATTAATAAATGAAATACAATAAATAGTTACAATTGATTTGGTTATAAATAAGGCATTTACAAGCCACTTCATCTTCCTTATTGGGTGATAGTTGAGCTTATAAGTACATGGAAAATAACTTTACACTTGGTAACTAATGGATTTTAAATATAGATGTGTTGGAGTTGAGACGTGTGGGCTCATAATTTTATGAGTGTGTGCTAGTGAGTCATGTATGAATTTGAGTTTTTAGTTTAAAATATTATAAATTCATGTGATATTGGCATACAAGTCTATGAGTAAGCATAAGAGTGGTGCACAAGAGTGGGAAAAAGATTAGAGTGGAGAAGTGCAACAAGTCTGAGTGTGTTGCTGGAAGTCAAAGAAGAGATGTGCACTATGTAGGATATGTTCATGGGTCATTTACCCTTTATTGAAGATGAATGATCTCCATAGCATCCTTATGTAGCTATGAAAACTAAACATGAATTTGTTAATATTGTACCACTTAGCTTGATCAACATATTTCCCCACTTTGACCACTCTAAAAGTTTAAACATTTAGTGGAAGTTGCATGTGTCTATAAATTTAATGATATAATCCTTATTTGTAGCGTGAAAATGTTTGGGATTAAGATTTGAAGAATGTTTTGTGACTTCTAGGTCAATAAGTGAAGGAACTTAAGGTTGGAGGAGTTCCACATTAGGGATTATGTGCATGCCCAAGAACAGAGACATATCAATAAAGAATGTGTTCTCACCATCTACATGCATATGGTTTAAGGGTCATAATGTATAGGCTTGATCTTATAGTGTGGAAATTTAAAAGAATAATTTTGAGTATGCATCAAAATTTTATCACCAAATCATATTTTAAAAGATGTGTGATGCACATCATGGCACTCCCTATACTTTCCTTCATTGCTAGAAAGTATTTGACAGAATTTTTGATGAACATATTGGATATGGCAAATAACTTGTCAACTTTTTTTTCTTCATATTCTTGTGTGTGGAACTTAGTGTTATATGGTGTATGGTAGCAGATGTCTAGAGGCACCAAAGGATAAAACCTAAGACATGTCTAGAATAGACTATGCCTTGTAGAGTTGTGAAGTGATATGTTGACATGTCTAGAATAGACTATTCCTTGTAGAGTTATGAAGTGATATGTTGTAGGCATGTTGAATATACAAAATTTTGTCATACTAGGTGTGAGCATGTGTGTAGTTGTACATTCATAGGAAATAAACAAATGATAAATTGAAAATTTTAATTTTTCCATTTGTTTATAGATTAAATGTTGTTGACTAGTCCAACTGTGTTCCCATCAGGTCACACAATGTTTTCCTAAAATGACTGACAAAGAGTTCCTCAATTAGAGATGATGAATGTTGGTAGTATAAAACAAACCCAAATACAGTGGGAGAAGGCTTGTACAAGGTCAGCTACATCAATGTATTTCTTACAAGTGATCAATGCCCCTTATTAAATAATAAGATGAAGTAGGGATTATAATCTTAATCTTATGCAAGGCTAGTTTGCAAAAGGTCTTTAGAGTTATTTAGCATAGAATCTAAATTAACAAGGTACACCTTGTCTTTGGATTCCCTAATTAAAAATACTTTGGCCTTATTAATTACATATTGACCTTCACCTACAATGTATCTTATAAAGTACCACTTGAGATAAATGGGAGATTGAGGCCTTGATTAGTCCACCCAAGGTAAATATTCCTATCCATATACTATTTTTTATATACTCTAGTAGATATATATGTGTGTATGGACTATGTTCATATGTTTTTCTATTCCATGTTTAAATTATTTTATATTTGTTATTGTATGTTATATTTGCATTTTTGAATATTTTGTATACACATCTTGGTCATAATCAATTGTTTAAATATATTTTTTCTATAATCATTATTTTAAATACCTCTTGGTTACAACCCAATGTCATTTATCTCTCTCTACCTTACCCTAATCCACACTATGGGGGCCCAGACTATGGATGTGGGGGACAACCATACATTAAATATAACATGAATGGTTGTGAAGAGTGAATATATCTACTATAATTCATACTGAATAGAACAAAATAAATTCAATAGAGTGGAAGTATTGAACTTACAAAAATGCAACTTCTATTCAATATGAAAAAATAGGGAAATGGTATAGTATGATATAGTTTGTGTATGACAAAGTAGACATAGAAATCATGTTATCTATTATTAGAACTATGTAAGGAATTGACCCTTAGCCTAATGCATATGTTACATATTTATACATGAAATTCAAGAAATAGTTACAACTAATTTTGTATACAAAGAAGATAGTTACAAAACACTTCATATTATTTATTGGGTGACAATTGAGCTTCTAGGTACATGGTGAATAGCTTTCAAACTAGTAAATGATGGATGTTATGCTAGAAAGTGACACTTGGTAAGCCAAGTAGTAAGATTAGGTTTACACATGGATGTGTTTGAGTAGAGATAGGTGTGGGCACCTGAGTTTATGAAGTGTGTGCTAGTGAGGCATGTTTTAATATGAGTTAATAGTGTGAAAGATTGTAATTTTGTGTGATATGGACATGTATGCCTATGAGAAACCATACTAATGGTGTACTTAAGTGAGATAAATATTATTATGGAGAAGCACAACAAGTTTGAGTGTGTCATTAGAAGGTAAAAGAGAGATGTGCATTATATAGGAGTTGTACATAGGTCATTCTAATTTTATTAAAGAGAAATAGTTTCCATAGAATACTTTTGTAGATGTGAGAACTGAATATGAATTTGATGAGAGTTTTACCACTTATCTTGATCAATGTATTCACCACTTTTACCACTTTGAAAATATGAGCATGTCATGATGGGTGCATATTTTTATCACTTGAATGATATAATCTCTATTTGTGGGATAAAAATATTTGGCATCAAGATAAAAATGATGTTGTGAAATTATTATCTCAATAAGTTGAGGAACATAACTTTAGAGGAGTTCCACATTAAAGACTAGGTACATACCCAATTATAGATGTAGATCAATAAAGAATGTGTTCTCATCATCTATGTGCATAATGGTTTAAATATCATAATGTCAATGATTAATATTTAGGTATGGATATTTGAATCACTCATTATTAAGGTACATCCCAAATTTCATCAAATCTTAATGTAATAGGTGTGTGATACACATTATGCCACTCTTTGAACTTTCCTTGAGTGCGAAAAAGGATCTAATGAACATATTAGATGTGGCACAATAACTTCTTATCTTTGTTTTCTTTGTCTTATTTTGTATGTGAATCAGTGTTAAATGGTGCATGATAGGATATTTATATAGGTGCCTAAGGCTAGAACTTAATACATATCTAGAATAGACTATGCCTTACAGAGCTACGAAGGGATCTATAATAGGCATGTTGAACATATAAAATGTTTTCATCTTAGGTGTGATAATTTGTGTGGTTTTAAATTCATATAAAATGAATAAGTGTGCAATTGAAATATTAAATTATTCCATCTATTTGTGGATTAATTGTCATCAAACAGTCCAATTATGTTCCCATCAGGTCCCATAATATTTTCCAAAAATGACTTGTAAAACACCTTAATTAGATATGATGGATATTGTGAGTCCAAAACAAACCCAAATATGGTTAAATAATGTTATACGATGTGACCTACACTGATGTATTTATTTCAAATGATCATGATAACCATCTTTGAAAATTGGTCCACTACAATGAATTATCATTCTAGTGTTGGAAATATGATTGTCATTGATGTCAAAAGGGACATTATGGGCATGTCATTAATGTTTAGGACTGAATATGATGATTTGAGGATATGTAAGGAATCTTATCATAGGTTAGTGATGATTACAGTGCTTGTGTGCATGAGTGGAATTCATCGGGTTCTTCATATTGATCATTTAGACATTTTGGGTCTATGACAAGAAAGTTGAGAAGGTATTTTGTTGACATCACCATTTCCATGTGTGGATGAGTCTGGGGGAGATGGTCATATGGTTTTGGTCACATTAGTCCCTATTTTTTATGCACAAAATTTAAATTTATGAAATGGAGTGTGGTAGAAGATATGGAGATGCAAAGTTGGCTACTCAGATAAAAATCACTATGTTTTTATACTTAGCAAAATTTGAAGAAGGGATAAACAAATCCAAGCAAGCATATTGATGAGGTAAGAATTTTTACAAATGGATGTGATAGGAAAAATGATCATATGGGTTTGTTCATTTTTGTTCTTAACTTCTATACACTAAATCTCTGGTCATGTGATGTATGTTAAGGTGTGGAGCCTAAAAGCTTCACCTAGGAGCGCATTACCAAAGTTACAGGTTTACACAGTCACCAGCATCAGTCAGGAGCAACCGACGTCGGTCAGGTGCAGTTGGAGAGACACCGGCGTCGGCAGAGGATCGGCCGATGTTGATCACAGGCAAGCAGGCAAGAACGGGCGTCAGTTACCTGCACGTCCAGAAAGCTATTTTTGTGGACAGAACCAAGTGTTTGCATGATGAGTTTAAGTCTTAGTCTTAAGTTCACGTCTCTATTATTAGTAAGATTGTTTTTAGATCCCTTGTTCAAGAGGCTTAATTGTTGGTTGTAAGTGCATGCTCAAGTCTCCTAATTCTATATGTAGAATTAGATCTTCTTAGCTTATTAATTATTGTAGTTCATTGTATGTGAATGTTGAAAGAACAGTACAGAATTGTATAGGTGAATCAATCTAGGTTGTTGGAGTTGATTGTAATTGAGAGAGAGAGCTCTTGAGGGATAGAGATCTAGAGAGAGATCTTGTGCATCTGAGAGAGGTGTGGAAGAAAGAAGTTTCTTCATTGTATTCCTTTTGTAAAGAGTTTAATACAAGTTTTCAGGGTGGTTTCTTGTATCTCTTGTTCTTTGCTATTTATCATTCTAGTTACTTATCTATCTGATTTAATTCCACAGTTTATTACATTCATAAGTTTAATCATATTGTTGGTTGATCCCCTACAATGTAGCATGACAAAATCTTTGCTTCAACAAATTTAGGCTCCTAGGCATTTTGACAGTGTTTTCCAACAGTCAAATTTATAGGTTATAAGATAAAGATAAGTAGGCACTTTAATGATGCCATATATTTCACATATGAATAATTCAAGAGAAATTGGATATATGGATGTAGTCCCCTATGTAAGAGGCTTTTATTTGCTAAATTCCAAGCTATGTGACTAAGTGAAACAAGAGTTATACAAGTGCAAAGGTAGCATTCCAAGCATATTGAAATGGTCTCCATACTTATTCAAATTTTCACAAAGGTTATTCAAATTTGTCATTAATTTACAAATACCATTTATGGACATTTGAAAAGGAAATAAATAGAAGATATGTTATGTGTTTTTTCAAGAGCATCTTAAATATACGGTAAGTAGGTTCAAATGAGAAGGAATGAGCTCAGAATTAATTATATTTACTTTCAGATTGGAGAAGGTTTCTTAATTAAAACCTAAGGTTTTAAGTCATCACATCAATAGGCATGTTTTATTTTTATGTTGACTGGATATAGTCAGGACCCAATAGCTTAAGTTATATCTTAAGCCCTTGTCATCATCATAAAATTGACCCCTTGACCTAGAAATTAATAGCTCAAAGTAGTGATCAATACTTTATATTTGATAAATCTTAGACTTAATATTTTTCTTGAATTGATCAATAGATAGTACTTAATTATACACTAAATATCCAACAAAATGTAGAGAAGTCAAATTGTCAAAGTCTCCTTCAAGTGAAAAAACAAGTGACAAGTGTCACATTCATAGAGATTGTCAGATAGAGACCCAATGAGTGTAAGCTTGCCAAAGTTAATGATTGAGATTATTATAAGATCTGTTTGTGAGTAGGTAATCACGCAAAGAAGATCCAATAGAGAAAATGGACTCAATGGTATAATTTTTTGGAGGTTTAATGACACAATGGTGAGTTAAAGATCAAACAAGTTTGAGAAGATTGATGGAGTGTAAGCATTCTAAAGGCTCACGATGCAACAAGATAAAGATAGGTGGTTTATGTTTAGTGATAAGATATAAATAAAAATCATGCTAGTTTT
Source organism: Torreya grandis (assembly GCA_037957365.1). NCBI lineage: Eukaryota > Viridiplantae > Streptophyta > Pinopsida > Cupressales > Taxaceae > Torreya > Torreya grandis. The sequence goes on from JARHVA010009529.1 coordinate 26,061, forward strand.
AAGATCTAATGACATGTGGGAGCTTGGATCAAATGATCTAACAAAGGTATGTTAAACTTGAATAGTTAAAGTTTAGAAGTGTACAAAGATCTAAAGGAAAGTGTGAGCTTGTTAGAGATCAATCAAATGGAAGCATTTTAAAGTTGAGATTTTTGAATAAAGAGCATCAGATCATGGTTCCAAATGCATGATCAACAATTGATATTTAAATATATGTTTAGTCTAATGGTTAGATGTAGGATCATGTAGGAACATGAAAGTAAGCCATGAATCATGACACAAAAAATGATATTGATTGATGTAAATGATTAAATATATGTAAATGTGCATGTGCATCAAAACTAGAGTCTATAAAATGTTATAGATGGTAATGACACTAGGAATCATAGTGATGGATGCATGTGTTCAAGATGAGAGAAACTTATAATTCAAGAGATATTGAACTAAAGTCTAAAATTGAGCATGATGTTTTATAGTTAGAGTGTGCACATAAAGAAGAATCAAAAAATAGATCAATTGATTATATATATGTCATCTAGAATATAGGAAAATATACTTAGAACTATTGTTATTATTTATTGAGCAAATTCAAGTTGAGAGAAAGAGGTAGAAATCAAGAGATTGATGAAGTGTGTCAAATAGAGATATATAGAGACATGGAAGTACCGAGAAGAAAAGAGTGTAAAAAGTTTGAGCAATTATAGATTAGACATGTAATAGAGAATAGAAGGATTGGATTAATTTGTGAATTTATGATATAATCTAGATTTATAGCTCCATAGAAGAATTTTATAGGTTGGTGTAATCAGATAAGCTAAGTTGGTGCTTAGATCAGGGAGTGGGTGCTTTGTTAGAGTTCGTGCTCTTAAATCAAGGGATTGGTGTTTCCTCAGGGTTGGTGCCCTTCAATGTGTAACCAGTGAGGTTTTGACTATGAGGTTGTATTAGAATAGTAGATTATAGAAGCTATTCTCATCATAGTTTTTCCTAATCAGTTTTTCATGTATACATCTGGTGTCATGTGTATTTATGTTTATGTGATCTCTGCACTTTTTATTTAATTTTCATGTCTTTCAATATGCATTAAAATTATTTAAATGACTAGTTTTAGTGGATATATTGCTTTAACCCTCCCTCTCAGGATCTAGTTGTGTTCCAATAATTGGTATTAGATCCCTAGTTCCTTAGAATAAGCTTAATCAGCACAGGTATACCTTGGAATGGTGAACACAAATGGATATCCAATAAGTATCTTCATCAAATAAATCACCTCTCTTTGATGGATCAAGCTATGCATTTTAGAGCATAGAAATGGAAACATATCTATCTTCATTAGGGTTTGATGTATGGATGTCTGTGGTAAATGGATGTACATCCTCTTCTACAACTCCTACTAATTAGGCTTCCAAAAAACCATATGAGATCAATGCCAAGGCTATGAATGTTGTTCTATGTGGATTGTCTAATTTAGAGTTTGTTAAAGTGATGCACTATCAAAATACACAAGATATCTGCAATAAATTGAAGATAATCTATGGAAGAGATGACAACATAAAGCAGGCCAAACTACAAACACTCAAAGGCAAGTTTTAAATACTTAAAATGAATGAAGAAGAGAATATTTCAGACTACCTCCTTAGGGTAGATAAAATATTCAATGTAATTAGAGGCCTTGGAAAATAGATGAAATAATCAATCATTGTCAAAATGCTCTTAAAATCTCTACCATCAAGGTATGACTCTAAAAACTCTATAATATAGGAATCAAGAGATCTGGATAAACTCACTATTGATTAGTTGCATGGAACCTTCATAGCCTATGATATGAGAATGGGAGAGTCATATACTTTTAAGAGATAATATGCATTCAAATCTTCCAAATTAGTGAAGGCAAAAATACCTACATCTAGATTTGAGGATATTGATGAAGAAAAATCCAACTTTGTCAAAAGATTGAGAAGGGGGTTTGGAAAAGTACTAAGGTAAGTTACCCATTAAATGATTTAACTATGTTAAAGTAGGCAACATTTTTGCTAAATTCCCTCATAATAAAAATTATAACTCTAAGCAAGTAGAGAATAATAAAAAGGTGAAACCTTACTATCCCTAAAAGAAGAACTTCTTAAAAAATAAGAAAGGTCTATACACAAAAGAAGAAATTTATTCAATGCATGACAATGATAGTTGTAATGATGATCATGATTGGGTTTTTGTGGCTAAGGAAAATTAAGTCCTATTCATGATAATAGAATCTACTTCTATGGATTAAGAAGTTAAAGACTTAGATGAAGAATAAGGATAAGTGGATCTAGAGTGTGAACTCATTTGTGCTTTAGAGGAAATTGACAAGATGAGAAAAGAGAGCTCAAAATAAAAGAAAATTGGACAAAATAATTTGACAAAATGTCCAAAATTTTCATAAAATTTGATGAGATCGTGCTTGGACTAAAGACACAATTTGAAAAGGCTAAAATAATAGAAGATGTAGTCAATGTTGAACTATAATCTAAATCCAATGAGTGCATGAAGTTAGAAACAAAGATAGTGGCTTTGAGAAAATATCTTGAGAATGATAAAGGAAAACTAGGCCAAAGTTTGAAGTTGATAGGAGGATCAGACTTTCTAGATAATTGATTAACTCTTAAAAGCCTTCAAAAGAGTGATCAATTCTTGGTTATGCAAAAAAAAAATCCATAACTAGTACATCTTCTAACCTATACCTATATGACAACTTTAAATTAGGAGAGTTAGGAACAAAGAAAGAGAAAGCTTGCAAGGATACAAATATGGACTCAAACATAATAGATGTGAAGAAAGTTTAAGGAGAAAAAAAGCCTAAAGAAAAGAAGATAAAGTTATTTGATGCAGATGGATACACAAAAGTGAGAGACTTGAAGAAGCCAAAGTTTAGAAGAGTTCCTCATACTGCACCAGGAAATGATATAACTAGGTATTCCTCATCTTTCTTAGGTTATCACTATACCTATAATCAGTTTGGTTATAGGACTATTAATTTTAGAGTTTTACCTAAAATAATAACAATTTTTTTAAGTAGAAATTCATCTTCTCTTTTGTAAGATACAAATGTAATATGCTATAATTGCAATAACTTTGGTCACATAGCTAAACAATGTAGAATTAGCTTTGTAAGATAAAAAGCATACAGTGTAAAGAAAGGAATGCCTCCCAATGTGAACAAAGGTTTCTAAAAATAATCCAAATAATAAACCCAAGGATGTGTGGAGATTGAAAAATAAATCTATGATTGATCAAACTACACTCTATGCCAAGAAGCAAAATTTGTGGGTAATAGAAAGTGGTTGCTCAAAACATATGACTAGAAATAAGAGAAAGTTCATCAAATTGAGCATATGTAAGGAAGTATCTATCATCTTGGGAGACAACACTATAGTAAATATTAGAGGTAAATGAACCTTGAACATAGATGGAAAATTGCCTACACGTGATGTCCTTTATGTTGAAGGATTAAAGCATAATATATTTAGTGTTATCCAAATGTGTGAAAATGGATATAATGTCACATTTAATGTATAAGGAACAATATTAAAGAGGTCTGTAAGACTAGTTGCATAAGGGAAAATAACTGAAATAAATATATATAATCTTGTTGAAGTAAATGGTAATAGTTTCATGATAGGAAAGATTGATGAGAGTTAGGTATGTCATAGAAGAATGGGTCATGATATCTTTGATAGCCTAGTAAAAGTAATCACAAATAAATTTATCAAAAACATGCATAAGATAACCAAACCTGCATATACTACTTGCAAGGAATGTCAACTAGGCAAGTAGATAAGGGGCAAATTTCAAACAAAGGAGTATGCAACTACAAAGCCTTTAGAATTAGTTTATACTGATCTTTGTGGTCCTACTAAGAAAAGAGGATCTAAAAGAGAGAGATACTTCATGTTATTGGTATGTGATTATTCAAGAATGACATGGGTAACATATTTGAAGGATAAGTCAAAGGTATTTGAAAGATTCAAGATCTTTAGAGCCATGGTAGAGAATGAGATTAGATGAAAGATCAAATGCTTAATATATGATAAAGGAGGATAATTCATTATTTCATAGAGTATTGTGAGAATCATGGAATAAAAATGCATTATTATACAATAAGGACTCCATAGTAGAATGGAGTTGTAGAGAGAAAGAATAGGACAGTCAAGGAGATGGCCAAAACAATGCTAAAAAAGGCCAAGTTACCTGATGGATACTAGAGAGAAGCAGTCAAAATGATAGTATACATCTTGAATAAATTTTAACTAAGGGTAAGCAATGAAAAAACTCCCAATGAGATATGGTATGGAAAGTCTACCTATGTTAAGTATTTCAAAGTATTTGAAAGTAAATGCTACATCAGGAGAAAAGAGGGGAAATTGGGAAGATTTGAATCAAGATGTGATGAAGGAATATTTCTTGGATATTCCACTTAAATCAAATCCTATGTATGTTAGAATACATAGGCTTTGCTTTGAGTGGAATAACCAAGAAATAATCCTTGAAGAAGAATTATATCTTAACTATACTTCAAAACAGAAGGTGAGCATATGTTGATTGTCATTGTTTATGTAGATGACATCGTCTTTGGTGGTAACAATAACAAAAAGAGCAAATAATTTGTGACACAAATGCAAAGTGAGTTTTAGATGTATATGTTAAGTTAAACTTATTTCTTCCTTAGTTTACAAATAACATAAATTGATAAAGGGATATTCATATCCCAAACCAAGTATGTAAAGGAAATGCTCAAAAAAATTGGAATAGAAGATAGAAAACCAGTTAGTACTCCTATGATAATTGGATAAAAGTTGAGAAAAGAGGATGAGTCCCTTGATACCAATCAGATAATGTATATATCAGTGATAATTAGATTGATATACCTAACTACATCAAGCCCTGATATCATGTAAGCAATGTGCATGGTTTCAAGATTTCAAGTTACTCCTAAAGAGCCACATGTCAATGTAGTGAAACTTATCTTTAGATACACCATGAGTATAACTGACTATGGCATATGGTATCCTACAAGTAAATATTTCACTTTGTGAGATTATACAAATTCTAATTACACAGGAAGTGTGGACGATAGAAGAAGCACTAGTGGTGGTTAATTATTCCTTGGAAATAGACTTATTTCATGGTTGAGTAAAAAGTAAAAGTTAGTTACTCCTTCTACAGAAGTAGACTATGTATCAGTATTGGCATGTTGCACTCAATTCTTATGGATGAAGTAAACTCTAAAAGACATCAAGGTAGAGTACAATGCACCTATCTCTATTTTTTTTTATAATTCAAGTGTTATTAACATATCAAAGAATCCAGTGATGCATTTTACAACTAAGCATATATCAATCAAGTATCACTTCTTAAGAGAGATGGTTACAGATCAAGAGGTCAAAATGTTGTATGTGCAAACAAAAGATCAAATTTTAGACATATTCACCAAACCTCTTCCCAAGGAATAGTTTTATTATTTATGATATAGGTTGGAAGTGGTGGCTCCTACATCACATCACTATATCATAGTGATAGAGCATGAGTCTAGGGGGAGTCTCATAGAATCTTTGTTAATCCATGGAAGAAGAGAGAAAAGGAAACTTAGGTATGCATACATTTTAACATATCAAAGTGTTATTAACATATCAAAGAATCCAGTGATGCATTTTAGAACTAAGCATATATCAATCAAGTATCACTTCTTATGAGAGATGGTTGCAGATCAAGAGGTCAAAACGGAGTATGTGCCAACACAAGATCTAATTTTAGACATATTCACCAAACCTCTTCCCAAGGAATAGCTTGAGTATTTAAGATATACGTTGGAAGTGGTGGCTCCTACATCACATCACTATATCATAGTGATAGAGCATGAGTCTATGGGGAGTCTCATAGAACCTTTGTTAATCCATGGAAGAAGAGAGAAAAGGAAACTCAGGTATGCATACATTTTGCAAAATTCCAATGAGTTGATGGCTACATATTCTTGGACAAAATCCATTACTTGATAAAGGGGTCAAAACATTTGGATAAATAGTCAAAAAGAGTCCCTTTGCCATTAATGTCAATGTGGGAGAAGAAGAGAAAATGCTTTCTGTAAAAGTTTGAAGAAAAAGTGTCCAAGTTGAGTATTAGGAAAATTTGCCATTGCCTAAGGGGGAGAAAATATGGTATGTATAGCTTCAGTTCGTACTCATCATAATTCAATGCAATCAATGCCAGAGAAGGATCAAAATATTAGACGATTAGAGCATTTAGTTTTCCATCAATGACAAAGGGAGAGATTATTGAAATTATGATTGTCATTGATGTCAAAATGGATATTATGATCATGTCATTGATATTCATGATTGAATATGGTGATTTAAAGATGTGCAAGGAATCCTATCAGAGGTTAAGGATGATTAGAGTGCTTGTGTGCATGAGTGGAATTCATTTGGTTCTTCATATTGATCATATAGACATTTTGGGTCTATGACAGGAAAATCCAAGAAGGCACTTTGCTGATGTCACCATTACCACATGTGGATGATTCTATGGGATCTAGTCATATCGTTGTGATCAATTTAGTCCCTAGTTTCTATGTGCCATATTTAAAGTCATGAAATGAATCACTGTAGAAGATATGGAGATGCAAAGTTGGATACTTAGACAAAAATCACTAAATTTCTATACTTAACCAAATTTTCAAAAGGGCTAAATAGATCCAAGAAATCATAGTGATGAGTTTTAAATTTGCACACATGGATATGCCAAGGCAAAGTGATCATATGGGTTTGTTTATTTTGTGCCTGGTTTCTATGTGCTAAATCTCAACTCGCACGACGTAGCATCACAAAAGATATGCTTGAGCAAGGCTGTAAGATAAATCTAAGTAAAAAGTTTATTGATGCCATATATTGCATATATGAAGGCTTCAAGAATAATTGGATATATTGGTGGAATACCCTATGTAATAATATCTTATGTGATAAACTTTAGGTCATGAAATTAAGTGTAACAATAGTTATCCAGGTGTAAAGTTAGCCTTCTAGGTATATTGAAATGGTCATTTATGAAGGAAATAGATACAATATTTGTTATGGAGTTTTTCAAGAGCATATTGAATATATGGTCAACAGGTTTAAATGAGAAGGAATGATCTTAGAATTGAATTATCTTTTCTCTTGGATTGGACAGGGTTTATTAGTTCAACCCTAAGGGTTTAATTCATGGCATCAACAAACATGTTATATTTTTATATTATCTAGATATAGTTGGGAATCAATAGCTTAAGATATATCTTAAGCCCTTATCTTCATTGTAAAACTAGCCCCTCAACCTAGCAATTTCCGGCTCCAAGCAATGAATAAGACATTATATTTCATAAGTCTTAGACTTGATATTTGTCCAAGATTTATCAATGGCTAGTGATTAATGATAGGATAGAGAAGTTAAATTATTAAAGTTTCCTCTGATTAAATGCATAAGTGACAAGTGTCACATTCATCGAGCTTTTGAGACAGAGACCTAATGAGCATAAGATTGTAAGATTTAATGACTGAGTTTGTCAAAAGAATTGATGGTGAGTGGGTGATCATGCAAAAGAGATCAAATGGAGAAACTAGAATCAATGGTATAAAGTTATCAAGGTTTAAAAACATAATGGAAAGTTAAATATCAAACAAGTTTGAGAAGATAGACAGAGTATAAGATTTCCAAAGGCTCGAGATGGAATGATACGAAGACAAGTGGTCGATATTTAATGATAAGATAGAGATAATGATTATGATAGTTTGAATATATAATGGCATGTGGGATCTTAGATTAAATGATATAATGGATGTATTTTAAACTTGAATAGTTAAAGTTTAGAAGACTACAAGGATATAATGAAGAGCGTGATCCTGTCAGAGATCAATCAAACAGAGACATTTTAAAGTTGATCTATCTAAATAAAGATTATTAGATCATGGTACAAAAGGTAAGATCAATGATCGATATTTAAAGATATGTTCAGTCTAATGGTTAGATCTAAGAACATGTAAGTAAGCCATGAATCATGATAGACAATGACATTGATTGATGTAACTGATCAAATCAATGTAAATGTGCATGTGCATAAAAACTAGAGTCCATCAAATTCTATAGATAGTAATGAGACCAGGAATCATGGTGATGGATGCATGAGTTCAAGACATGGGAAACACAAAGTTTAGGACATATTGAAATAAAGTCCAAAATTGAGCATGATATGTTATAGTTTGAGTGTGAACACAAAGAAGAAGCAAAACCTATATCAATTGATTGTATATATGCCATTTAGGATATAGGAAAATCTAGTTAGAACTACAACTATTATTGATTGAGAAAATTAAAGTTGAGAGAGAGGTATAAAGTAAGAGATTGATGAAGTGTCTCAAATATAGATATATAGGGACATGAAAGCAGAGAAAAGAGAAGAGAGTGTGCAAAGTATGAATAATTACAGAGCAGACCTATAATAGAGAATATAAGGATTGGATTTATTTGTGAATCTATGCTATAATCTAGAGTTACAACTCCATAGAAGAATTTGATAATTTGGTGTAATTAGATAAGCTAAGCTGGTGCTTAGATTATGGAATGGGTGCTTCCTTTAAGTTGGTGATCTTAAATCTGGGGATTGGTGTCTCTTTAGGTTTAGTTCTCTCCAATGTGTAACCAGTGAGGTTTTGAATATGAGGCTAGATCAGAATAATAGATTTTAGTAGCTATTCTCACTATGGTTTTTCCCAATGGGTTTTCCACATATACATCTAGTGTCATGTGTATTTTTATGTGTGTGATCTATACATATTTTATTTTATATGCATATATCTTTTAATCTACATTAAAAGTATTGAAAGGACTAGTTTTAGTTGATATACTAATTTACCCCCCTCTCAATATCTAGTTGTG
>JARHVA010009529.1:42500-45000 GCA_037957365.1 Torreya grandis
ATGCCTTAAAGATTTGGACAAAGGTCATAAAAACAACACACAACACCTCTCAGTTTGAACCATTCCTCATTTTTTAGCACCTTTGTAATCATCTCCTTTATAAATGTAATTGATGGGATGTAAATTGAAGGATTGATGGCCTTCAACATAGGTTTGGTTGATATAAAAATAATCATTAACATTAAATTAAACATAATCTTTTACTTAAATACTTAATTATAATTTATTAATTAATATTTAATTTAATTATTTTTTCAAATTATCAAGTTCATCGAGGCCTAATTTTTTTTTAATGTATATTATTGTGGGATTGGAAAGCCCACACCTAATTCAAAACATAAATGAAGGTTCCAAACCTTGTACCTCCACAATGCCCTTCAACAATCCAACCAATATTAAGTTCTTTGTTGTGTGTACCCTAATCACTAATAGAATTTGAATATAGATCAAACATAACCATACACTATTTTAAAATATTTAATTTTAAAATGGTGATATATACTATGTATAACATTAAAATATTCAATGTACTCCCCAAATTTCTTCAATTCTTTACCCTCCCTTCCCCATGTTTTTTCATATTTTAATATCAAATTTTGGATTTATTTATAATATTACCATAAATTTAATTTCCAATAATGTATGTGCTTAAAAAAAATTCCAAAAACCCATCTCAACCCTTTCTATAAAAGGTAGCCTTGAGCTCTCATTCTGAATATAAAGATGAAACCCACTTCAAATTTTGATTTTGGAAGCCTCATTAGAGATTAGATAGAGATGGAATGAAGGTATGCTCCAATGGCCCATGCTATGAAATATATGAGCTCATAATATGGCTCATTATTGAAATGTTATTTCCTTCAATTCATATCTCAAACGATATTATCTTATGCAAATCTTAGATTGTTAGATAGCTATTACATGGAAATATATATTTGTCTTGTTTATGTTGAACCAAAGACTAAACCTTTACTTTGTCATTAATGTCTAATACATAGCATGTTTTAGTGATCTTTTCTATGAAGAATGCTCAGCAAGAAGACACAAGCGATGTATAATGAATTTTCCATTTTGATATCCATCTAGCTTGCTTCTATGGACTCTATAGGCTTATTTCTATGGACTCTTCAGGGTTGTTTCTATAAACTCTAAATGCTTATTTCTATGGACTCTATAGGCTTGTTTCTATGGACTCCACAGGTTTGTTTCTATAAAATTTATAGGCTCATTTCTATGGACTCCACAGGGTCATTTATACAGACTCTATAGGATCATTCCTCCTGAATCTGTAGGGTCAATTCTAAAATTTTTGTAAGGATGAAGCTACAAATGGGAAGTTGGCAGTCAGATAGGATAAGAGAGAACCATTCCAGCTAGAATCAAATAACAAAAATAAATGCATGCTATTTTGAAGATATTTCTTTTGACAAAATTATATTTAATTAGATTTTAGGACAATTATAGGATAGTATATTATTTCATCAGAATAATTGGATCTCTTGGAAATCCAATATCCTATCTTTAGATGAATGGATCGACCAAGGAATCATATTTATTTGCATCCTATTTTGAGTTGATTATATTAGTATAAAGTGTAAGAATTTTGTGTTCAAAAGTAATCGAGAATCAAGAATCAAAAATTAGATATTATATAAAATATTTATACAAGCATACAGGTTTCAGCCAGATTGTAATCATTTCATTTTTATGAATTAATACTTTAGTTTCTAGCACTGATTAATCTTTGTGCCTGAGTCTGAGAGGAGCAATTTTATGTTTTATTAATTAATTGTTATAATTAATTAGAATCTTGTTACTATTTGAATTTATTCATAAAAACATCAAAACAAATTCATAGTTTAAAAAGCATTTTCTTATTTCATTTATTTTCTAAGCAAATTGTGTTTTATTTTACATCAGACGTGTGAAGCAAATTTCCTTTCATAATTAGAAGTGTGAATTTACTTTCCATGAAAACATAAATAGGAATGTGATTTTTATTTTCAAGTAAAAGAGTGGTTGATTTGATTTCTTTCTTTTTCAGAAAAAGTGTGAATCACATAATTTAGGACACATTCCTTTTTTAGTCAAAGTTAGAATAGGATCAAGAAGCACCCTGATAAGCAGCCTTCTAGATCTACCATCATATACGTTATTGTAGATAGCTTTAGACACCAGCCCTAGATGATAAGACATCAATTGAATATTGATTAAATTATGAGTTAGATGAAACTCATCAGAAACCTAACCATTCAAATAGAGAAAAGGATGGCTCATTTCCTCTAGAGAGAGAGTAGATCTGTGCATCATTTGTGGGAGATTATATCAAATGGATCACTACTACATGACTTTTCACAAGGAAGAAGATGATTAGAAAAACTCTAATCTCTGTGATAAATATATGATGAACTTAACTAGCACATGATAACTCTTGGCACATGTTGGTCTTTACCAGTCCATGTGACTTTTCAAACTTTTATCAACTTTTTAACCACAACCT
>JARHVA010009529.1:50000-125000 GCA_037957365.1 Torreya grandis
CAAAATCAGTTTTATAGTATCTAAAAGTTATAAAAAAGGTATTGTTGTTATTCTAGTTGTGTTAGTAAAGCAATGTTATAATTTTAAGACTTTGTAAAAGTTTCTCTATTCACCCCACATTTTAGGTTTTTTTTGTCTCACCTTATTGAGTTTGTTTTTTGGTGTGAGTTTCATTTCATCGTCTCCAGAATCATGATAGTTAATATATTCTTATAGAACCATCCCTTAGCACTTTTTAATTATTCTATATTTTTTTTGGAATTAGATCTTATTTTATTCTTTTATTAAGTTAAATCTTGTTAAATTTGATTGAAGGTCAGTGTAGGTAAATGTAGTGTAGTTTAGTGTAAACCCACTTTTATTATTATACATTTTGTCAAACCTGATGTTAATCAATTAACTCTTAGGGTTAATATTTTTTTTCATAACATTTAATTTTTCAAGGGATTTTGTTGGTTCATGCTATATCTCTTTATCCTTAATTATTTTTTACTTACTTCAAACCCTAATGTGCTTGTGATGGGTCATCATGTAGATGTAATTTTCCAAGAGTTTTCAAGTTATTTTTTGAATGTCATGTCTTTTCACAATGTTGTAAAATATAGTGATTATGTATACTATGATGGTAAGGTAAAAATGTTATACTCAAACAAATACAACTAGATAAATGTATTTTCTAACCTTATTGTACAAAACAACAAATTAATTCCTTTGTAAAACACATGAATATGTTATCATGCACTATAGAGGATAGTGTGAATTTAGATGTTTGTTTTTATGTAGAGATCAATGTCACTTCATTGAAAGTTGTTAATGATAATAATGTGAATACTATATCCCCTCAAGATTATTATTGGAATGAACAAGATAAATATTGTGATTATGAGATTGAGTTAGAAGATATAAATAAAAAATTAATTCCTTTGTAAAACACATGAATATGTTAGCATGCACTATAGAGGATAGTGTGAATTTAGATGTTTGTTTTTATGTAGAGATCAATGTCACTTCATTGAAAGTTGTTAATGATAATAATGTGAATACTATATCCCCTCAAGATTATTATTGGAATTAACAAGATAAATATTGTGATTATGAGATTGAGTTAGAAGATATAAATAAAAAATGAATTCATTAATTAGATTAATGCATGTGCTATGACTAATCCCACTCATATCTCAAAAATTATAATTATGTTGAAATATATTGCTTTTACAAATGATGTTTCAAAAATTCCACCTAACAATACTCATGTTTCTATTCCTTATACCATATGTTCTTATCCAAATATTATGTTATCTAATGTTCAAAATGTTTCCATTTCATGTTATCTTTATCAAACCTTTATTCTTCCAAATTTTAAAAATGCCATTGTGCCTTTTAAATATTTTCAAACCTCTCAAATTATCCCTACTATTCCTCCAACCCAACAATCTATGTATTTTTAAATTAATCGTAATGTTGTTAATCCTTCAATGAGTTATCCTATTCTAATTTCTTCTACCAATTATATTCGACCTCAAACTTTATAAATGATTATTATGATGAAAGCCTTGCCTGATGTAGAAAAACTAGTGAAATTACTTTCTCAAGGTTCTCATAATCTAAGAGATAGGGTATCTTCTCATGATATAATTTAAAACCATTTGGATCATGATATATTTGTACACAAAGTTTCTTGATAGGTTTAAGATCTATATATATAACCTTAATACTATACCCTACATGCATCGACTGATAAATTAATGAAGGCTATAAAATATAATACACATGATTTATCCAGGTACCATAACTACCTATTTAGACTAATTATCTTGGATATTAATATCAATATTATAATAATAGTTAACTCTCTTAAATAATTCAACCTTGCTCAGTAACCTTCCACATCCTTATATATATAAGAATAAGGTTAGGGTAAGGGTTAAAATAATTTTTGACTTATTAAAGAGGATAGCATGCCCCCTTAAGATGTACTTGATAAATGTAAGGTAGAAGAATTAAAAAAAATCACCCCTTGAAAACATTTCTATTTTCCTACAAAAGTTTCTTCAATTGAACATATCGATCTTTAGTAAAGGGATTGGTGAATGTGTTTACAACTTGATCATCTATTTGGAAATATTTAAGATAAATGATATTTCCTATATGAGTTTCAAGATATATTTCATATGAATCCCAATGTTTTTTGTACATAGGTGCTCAATAGATAAATGTGGATGAAAATATAGGTTGGAATTGAAGAAATGAAAACTCAAAAAACAAGCATCAAATCTAGAAAGACTCATGACCAACAAAAATAACTCTACCATATTAAGCCTCCATAGTAGAAAAAGAAATCATAAACTACTTATTTAAAAATTAAGTCACCTATTCACTTGAGATCATATAGATCACCTACCCAATCACTATTAGTGTAACCTATAATCAATTATTTATTACATAAAATTACTCAATTCCATAATCCATAGTACCATGAAGATAGTATATAATATGTTTGGTTTCTTGTCAAAGGTTATCATGAGGGATTTGAATTTAACATGACACTAGGAGAATAATAAATGGTAGATTGGGATAAGTATGAGTCAAAAAGAGAATAATTCACATTGATTTCCTAAAAAGTATACAATAAATTCACTTATTAATAATAGCTTGAATCTAGACTAATATGGAGATAGTGTTGACTTGTAGTCATCCATGTTAAAGTGGTTAAATATGTCTTAAGCATATTTAGATTTATTAATAATTATTCCATTTTCAGACCATGAAATTTTTAGGCCAAGGAAATAGTGTAACAAGCCTATGTTAGTCATCTCAATTACTTCATCAGATGCATTTTCACATCATGAATCTACTTGGTTTATTTTTTACTTTCCTGAAGAAGTTGTAATAGGTTAGAAGATAAAGGTCCTACTTTTGGTGCCAAACATAGATAGAAGTCAAAAAGTCATAGATATGTAAGCATCTATATATGCTATTATTTGTGAGAAGAAAGTGTTCCATATTCAAAAGAGATCAAAATAATTTTTTTGGTTATGGTTTCTTTATTTGTTCCTTGTGTACGATTCATTGTGTATATTTATGGTTATTACCTTATTGAATTGTTTTGAATGCCATACCTATAGTTGAAATTACTATTTCCCCTAATTAGAAATATATCTAAGGATAAATATGTACCTTAAATCTTAAATTTTTTATTTTCCTTCAAATTCCTTGGTAAAAATAGAATAGATGGAATAAGCAAAAAAGTACTCAGGGAGCTATGAATAAAAATAAGAATAGTAGTAAAGTAGTAGAAGAGCGAGTAAGAAATAATGATGAGTGAGAAGAAATGAATGACAAGTGAAGGATGAAAAGGGATGAGATGAAATATGTGGATGAATGCTGGCAAAGGGAAGAAAAGGAAGAAGGGTGAGAAAAGGATGAGATGTTTGAAGATGAAGATGAGAATAGTGTAGAAGTAGAACAACTAGTAGTTAATTGCAGTTTGAATCTATAAGAAAGGGTACTACAAAAAGAAGAAAATGAATTATTAAGTGTAGAGAAAGGACAAAGTCACATACAAATCATAGGTTCAACCCTTGAGAGAAAAGATATTGTAAATAAAGATTATTCAATAGAAAGGTACACATCCCCCCAACTCAATATTTCTTATATCAGAAGTAGTTTCCTAAAAGAGGGTCAAGTAGGTAGTAGTTTGGAAGAACCATTTTTAGAACATATTCATAGATAGGGAACAAAAATTGAGACAACATCAATTTTATAGAGATTTGAAATCCATAGGTTTAATTAGGAATGAATGATAGGAAAGAAAAAAATGTAAGAAATCAAGGGTTTTATTAGACAAGATGGTCATAGGTACATCCTTTATATATATTAACATAAATATCATATCCACCAATTACTATATTTGCACAAAAAGAAATTAAAATACCAACTCATAATCCAAATATCGATAATTTGGGAGATTTTATAAATCTAGCACCATATGATGGGTCTGTAGACCTTGAATAGTATTTTCTCACATGTCAAATGAAATGCGGAGCATAAGATGTTAATGACAAAGTAGTAATGAAGTTTGAATTTATTAGGGCATTTAATGGAAGATCATTATAATTTATATATCACAGAGATATTAATCAGGATTCTCTATAAAATGTGAAATAATGGCTTATTACAGAGTTCAAAATTAATAAATGCATAAGTAATACCATCCAAGATCTAAAATAAATATGATAGAGGATAAAAGAGATAATATGTGACTATAATCTCACATTTTTAAATGCCATGAATAGGGTTGAGTTTTATCTATAGGATAATGATAAGGCTACATGGTTTGTAGAAGGACTATGAATAAAAATTTGGTTTGTGATAGCTCATACCCATTTTGATATTAAAGTATATATCTAAGCTATTGTTATTAAGGTGGAATAGATTGAAGACTATGGACAAGTTTTAACATACATCTCTAAGAATGAGAACACCTTACAAGCCTTCATGAAATGAATGGAAAAATATCATGAGGAAGATAAAACCAAGTTAGGATTATGGTGGATGGAATGTGGCAAGGAAAGGAATCATTGTAATGATTTACCCAAAGTCAAAAAAAAATTGTGAGATATGTAGAGTACTAGGACATGCAACATCACATTGTCATGTATTACAATAATATGTAAAGAGTCTATAAAAATTGTATTATACTTTATGAAAATACTTAAACCATGATGAGAAAATTTGAAAAGGTTTATTGGAATTGAAAGTAGATATCACAAAGAATGTTTTTGTAGTCATCACCCAATAGGTGTCTATGGTAAAGCAAGTGATCCTAGTCTGAGTGGTCAATATGATCAATGCACACCAAATAGGTCTACAATGGATTATAAACTCACCACAATATTAACCATAAGGTCTGAGGGACTATTTTAGATAATTTGGACTTATATATAGTCCAAATGGAAAACAAATATCAATAATACACATACATTATTTCAAATTTTATAATTTTAAATTCTCTCCAATCTAATAAATGGGGAATAGATCTAAATTATTACCATACTCCCTACATGTAAGTTATTCACAACCTAAAATCTATTCATTTTCAAAGATTATCTCCCATCCAATTTAGGAACATAAGTCTAGATTATCTAAAATAGTCCTTTCTGGTTGGATTGGCACCTCATTCACTGAGTTAGACAACAACATCACCACAATATCAATATACAACACCTTGGAATCCTATAACGACTCAACAACATTAGTCTAATTGGACTCAACTAGTTTCTTAGTAATAGTATGGGGCATGCAATAATACTCAATATAAACAAAGATGAAATACATCAAAACATCAGGGTGGATGTGGAGGAGGTTATAGGGGTGGATATCAAGGTGGTTATTAAAGAAGATGAGGAAAGAATTAACAATGACCCCTACTGTAGTGTTATTAATACTGAGAGTATAATCATGTGCAATGAAATTTCCCAATGAATCCACATAGGCAATCCTATTTTATGTATTGTAGAGTGTCGAATCAATATGATACATAAAATTGTCTAGTAATGGAAAATTAAAGAAAAGAAAAGGATGTGCAAAATGTCAATATGGTTGATTGATAACCTAGGGAGGATGTATTTCTAAAATCTATCACTAGACATCAACAGGCAAATCAAATATTACATCCTCGTGAAATTCCATAGGATCAAACAATTCAGAAGGTCCAGTAACATGAATACCTAGATCCATCTATTAAAAATGGATTGATGTATGAGGCTATATAGGTTTTGAAAAACATATAGCATCGAGAAACCAATGAACGAGATAATGTGGCTATAGATACACATATGTATGGAAAATTTATTCATATAATGAGATAAAATGTATTTTTTACTACATTGAAATACTTACTCAAGCTATTAAGTACACTACATAATGAGTAAATCTCTCATAATATCACATTGCATAATCTATTAAAATGTGCACAATGTGGGTAGAAGAAAACATAGAAGTTTGTATGGTATGTAAAAACTAAAAAGCCTTGGGATGTGGATGCATAGATGGATAATGAAATCACATGTTATGAAACACATGTGGAAGGGGATACTATATAAGTGGTGATCATGTTGGATGGTGTCCATCCCTTTACTATACTTCCTATAGTTAGATAATGAATTATGATACACTTTATTTAGAGGATGAGAGACAAGCGTTAGCCCAGTGCGTGATAGGCTCGGATAGGACCTCTCATCGGTTGCATCTGAGTTTTTTTTTATGTTTATCTCATAGTCATTCCATATATCTAGAAGGCCATGATAGGATTTGTGACAACATGAGTGTTGTGTCACAAGTTAGATGGAAAGGTACCACTATATGTAGTAACTTTGTGTCAATCAATTTTGAAAACATGCACGCAATCCAAAAATAATAAGATAAAAATTAAGGACTTAGGAAATAAGTATAAAACATAATAAATCAAGATAAGAAGTATGTCCATGACATGGAATGCATAATCAAACACAACTTATCTCAAATTTAAAGCATGTAATTGTATTATGACTTGGTTATAGTATGAATTGGGTATTATAGTATATGTGAGGAAGGCTTGGTCCTACACATGGTCTTACACTACAACTCACAAAGGGAACACAAATGAGGTGGAAAAAATTGTGTTAGTTAAATATATGTTTGTAATGTGGTAATTTTTGAGGAGGGCATGATCCTATCTATGGTCTTATATTTTAACTCACAATGGGAACACCAATGAGGTAAATGATAATAATAAAATGTTCTATTATGGTGATTTATGAGGAGAGCCTAGTCATATCCATGGTCTTATACTAAAACTCATAAAGGAAAACCATAGAGGGAATGATTAGTTAAAAAAACAAAATTTCTCAAGGGTAAATATTAGGAATGTTTTACTGAAAGAGGGAATTTAAAAAGTGTGACATAGACATCTATGAGAAGACCTTAGGAAACATGAGGAATATTATGTACAAAGGAGAGACACTAAGAGTTTGGTGACCATTAAAATGCAAAGGATACCCACTCGCAATAATCACAAATATGGATAAGAAAATAGGTGAGATACTAAGATCAACTTATGTTGGATATATGAACTATAAAATCAAAATGGACCTACCTTCCCACAACATGCTCACCATTCCCTAGGACCTTGTACAAAGCCATCAGTCAGCTGTGGATATTGGCTACTTGTGTGAGAAAGGAGATAACATTTATAGTTTATTTTTTGTTATTCTTCTATCCCAATCTACTATCTTACCACTCCCTAATGGACCTCAACTCTATCATGAGGCCAATTGTGGAGTTTGAGCTTTTATTGGAAGTAAGAGATGTGTTATGAATCATGTATTTTGGTGTGATTAGAATTTTGAATTTGTATGTTGCCTTTTTGAATCATTGACTTTGTTTAAATGATTTGGATTTTTAGTTTTTTTATGGATTTTATAATTCCTCCTCCATACAGATTTGGAATAACTAACATCAGTAACATAAGTGATACACATGAATGAGATTTAGACTTTGGTTTAAAGGAGTCTAAGTATCCAAAGATATGACTAAATAAACACTTAGGATTAAAAACTTTAGGCTTTAGACATTCATGTGATGGGATTTAAAATCTAAGTCATATGCTTATTGATAATTTTGAATAAGTGTTTCATGATCAAAGTTTAGACGAATAAGAAAACCCATAACTAGATTGTGTAATTATCTACAACTCTTATGAGAGTGGCCCCAAATTGCATGAAACTAACAAAATTTGTCTGGATCTTACCATGATTCCATAGGATGAGCGGGGTCAAGATATCATGGTATGATTTCACTTATTGCATAAGGTGTTGTTGATCATAGTTTTAAACTACATCACTTTGAGGGTTCTGATGACAATTCTTCTATGGGGATATGCTCTGTTTCTCATGTTGATTCTAAGAATAAAATTTTGCATGAGGGATTTGGACATCTTAATTATAAACATTTGAAGGAGTTGAGCACTCATGGTATAGTTGATGGTCTACCTATAGTTTTTTGTCTTGATGGAGTTTTCCATGGCCATGCATTATGGAAAGAACACCAATATCTATCTTTTAAGAGTATGTTCAAAAGACCTTCTTCATCACTTGAGCTTATGCATAGTGACTATATTATCTTTTTATACTAATTTTAGTGGAGATAAGTATGCAATTACGTTTATTGATAATTTATCTAGACATAATTGTGTTTATTTTCTCAAGTAAAAGAGTGAATTTTTTTCACAATTCAAAGTCCTCAAGGCTTTGGTCGAGAATCAATATTTTAGTTGTATAAAGAAGCTTCCCACTAATAATGGTGTGGATTATTTCAAAAAAGTGCTTTTTTTAGCTCATGGCAATGTTCACCAACATTCTTTTTCTTATACTCCACAACAGAATGGCTTACAAGAAATGAAAAACCAAACTTTAAACGAGATGGCTAACTACATGATGCATTATAAGGATTTACCTATTATATACTAGGTAAAATCTCTTAATTATGAAAACTAAATTCAAAATCACACACCACACAAAGCATTTTATCATTTGCCTTTAGAGGATTCTTGGTTTATAAATAAGACTAATGTCTCATTATTTTGAGTTTTTGGGAGCCATGCTTGGGATTTTGTACCAAAGAAGAAAATGAAAGTCTTGAATAAGAAGAAAAGACCCTTGATATTTGTAGGGTATTGTGAGAACATGAGATCTTATCAATTTTGGATCTTTATACTCATGATATTATTTTCTAACATGTGTTTAGTTTAATGGATGTTTCGCTTCTCATGATTCTTTATCTTCTTCCATGTTTTCTTCTTCTTATTTTCTCCCATCCATTGTTGATTATTCACTTCATATTGAAGATCCCTTTTTTTATTATCTAGTTTAGGAAGACACTAAGGATATTATAAATGTAGACTTAGATGCATATCCTATTCCCATTATGTCTATGTGGGTTCATAATATAGTTTTTAAGATAACACCTTTTATACATGATCTCCTACCCACTAGACATCATCATACACATTCTATAGGTTATGTACTTTTGTGTTAGGCATTTTATGCAGATCCATAGTCTTTTTCATCTAATCATGGGATATAGGAGTGGGATGATTTGATGATATATAAGTATTATTCTTTTATGAAGAATCATACATGGGATTTGGTCACTCTTCCAAAGGGAAGAAAGTTGGTTAGATTAAAGTGGATATACCACACCAAATATTCATTTTGTGGGTCCATTGAAAAATATAAGACATATCTTGTGTCAAAGGGCTTCTCACAAGTCAAAGTTATTGATTAATCTGAGTCTTTTACCCTTATAATCAATATGGTTTATGTGCACCTTCTACTTTCTCTATCTGCATCACAGGGTTGGCTAGTGTACTAGATGGATGTTAAAACTGTCTTCTTACATGGATATTTATAATTAAAAATTGACATGGATAAACCTTCTAGATTTGTTCATGATTATTCTTTTATTTTTTGACTATGAAGGTATCTCTATGGTCTCAAATAGGCTGTTTGATCTTGGCATGAGAAGATGGATTCTTTTCTTTTATATATTATCTTTGTTCGATGCCACTTAGATCATACTCTATATATCCATCATGTTTGAGAGGATATTTTCATACTAGTTTTATATGTTTATGGTCTGCTTCTTACATTCAACTCTTATTCTAAGATTTAGGTTATTCAATAGGCTATTTTTGTTCAGTTTGATATGAAAAAAATTAGTATTTTGCACTTTTTTCTTTGTTTACAAGTTTCTTAGTTTTATTTAGGGGTTCATTTAATTAAATAAAAATACACCCTAGATATTATTTAGCATTTTATCATGGATGATTATAATCCAAGTCCCTCTCCTTTCTAGTCTGGGGTCACTCTTACTTCTACGTACACTACTCCTCTTTGTTATCCAACATTGTATAGGTAGTTGGTTGGAAGTATTATTTATTTGACCCATACTAACCCTATTATTTATTTTAAAATAGGGCTTGTATCACAATTTGAACATGATCCTCATGATAGTTATTCTCAAGGTGCAAAAATTATTTTGTGATATCTAGAAGGCACTTCTCACTTTGGATCACACTACACCATAGGTTCTAGTCAGTTGGTTAGATATACTAATTATGATGGGGTTAGTTATATTGACGACAAACATTCCACTTATAGCTACCTTTTTTGTCTTGGTTCTTTTCAAATTTCTTGGGTTTTAAATTTTCAACAAGCTATTATACTTTCATCTATAGAGGTATAGTATAGGAAAATAATCATAGTGAGTCATCAAGTTGTTTAGCTTCATAAATTATTGACAGAGTTTGGCTTCATGTAGGATTCACCTACTATATTTTGGTGTGATAACTAAATTTTTATTCACATTTATCATAACCCTATTGAGCACCAATAGGTAAAACATATTGACATTCACATGCACTTCATTTGTCATGACATTCAGGATGGATTTGTTTACTTGGAGTACATTTTAAATCATTAGCAGGTTACCAACATCTTTATGAAACCTTTTGCATCACCTTGCTACCTTGTGTTGTGTGCCATGATTGGGGTTTAAAATTTTATTCTTTTGGGGTATTCATGAGGTCATATTCTTTCATAATTTCTTCATGGATATATTGTACATATGTACCTTATCAAACCTTATTTCTAGGACTCATACTATAGATATGCCACTTTATTTTTGGGCCATAGCTTCACTTGAGGAAGGGTGTTAGAGTAGGTTATTAACCTTAGTTCATGTTCACTTAGGTGATTTTTTTAATATATTTATTTAGCTATTCCCATCCAATTATGTGTGAATATTTAATTAATCTTATCTTATATATTATGAGATATTATGGGGATATTTTTTTAGTTGTTTTTATCCTTTAAGGATAGATATCTATTAGTTATAGGTTTTATTTCATAGATTTATCTCTTATCTTCATCTCTTAGTTAGGATTGATCTTCACTTCATATATATGCAAGGCTCATTCATTGTATTTGACAACATTTGGAGATATAATATATTATATTATTACTCTTTGTTTTGTATATCTATCTATAAGTTTATGATGATGAATTAATTTCATATTACTATTTTTATAAATGTGATGTTCTAATAATACCATAGATCCTTGCATCTTGGAACAATTTGATTATCCTTCCTTTGAAAAAATAGCTATAAAAGGATCCAATTATTCAAGATAAGGTAAATAATAAATATTAATTGGTGACGAGGTTAAAGAACAAACAAATAATGATTCAGGTATGTTCCTAAGATGAAATTTATAATGTTTTATCATTTTTTAATTCATGGGTAACTAAACATCCTTGTTTAGCTCCTGATAATAAAAACTGTTTATAATATATATATATATATATATATATATATATATATATATATATATATATATATATATATATATATATATATATATATATATATATATATATATATATATATATTAAAGATTATTACAATTCATTTGATTATGATGGTACTATTGGTTAGCTTTGCTTATATATTTCTTATGTTTTTAACTAAACACTCTTGATTTTCCTTTAATTATATTGTATACTTCTCTATATTGTTCACTATATTCATTTCATAATGAAGATTCTTATATTTTAGTTCACCCATTTAGGGTATTGTTTACATTCACTCTTCCCAATTTTAGATTTCATTTCTCCTGTTTATACGAGTCTCTTATTGATATTTGTTATTTTCTTTCAATCTCACTTTTGTTCCATTTTACCTCCTTGTATAATTCATTAGTTGCTTTTAAATTTTTTTCAAAAATTTATTTACTAACAAATGATGATTATTTCCAAGTCTTATCCTTCATGTGTCTTTACTCGACTTTGACTTTTGCTTACAATTGTTCTTCTATTCTTCTTATTTTCCTTTTTCAAATGATTTTATGTTTCTTATTCCCACGATCTTATTTTATTTTTCCCATCTCAAAAGACCATAATAAATTCTAAATGATGATGACACTTTTTTATTTTCTCAACAAGTCTAAACTCTAATTAAATATGATAGATATTATGGGTGAGTAGAGATCCCAACTTATTTCTTATCTTTTCTTTATTCTAATTTATCTAATAGGCTGTAGACATTTTTTTTTTTAAAATTATCATATTTATTAACTATAGTATGTCTTCTATAATTTATTTTATTGTATCTTGTCAAGTGGTAATTACAAAATAGTAAGTATATTATGATTGAGCTAGGGTATAAACTTCCATTTTGTATAATATGCCTATAGTTGAGGGCCTTAGTTCACTACTTTCATGTATATTATACTAATGTGATTATTAAAATAGATGTAGGTCTTACTTTTCATGTAGTTACAATTTCATGATTATGAGTTTATATTATACTGGGGGGAAATATCAAGTACACTTGGGTGAAAATATAGGATAAATATAAGGTATCTCTTAGTCCATTTCAAATTATTTTTTTCACTGATATTTATTATGTTAATGTGGAATCATCTTATATGTTACCTTTATGTCTCTCATATGTATTGTATGTGATTTAGTATAGATTAGCTTCTTCATATGGATTTAATTGCATGGTGTTCATTTTGCTTCCTAATATGATGGATGTGTTTCACATGATTTATACTACTTAATATGTTTATGTGTCTCCGATATATATTTAATACAATTATATGATTCTTATATGCCACATATGCAATTATAGTGAATAACATGTTTCTTCATTAGGTGGCTAATCCAGTTTTTTACCATATGTTTAACTTGTCTTTGATCTTCTTGATTGATTTGACTCCATGGTGTTTGGTATGTTTAATTTTTATCTAACTTGACTTCATTATCTTTTGTGCCTTCAAAAGGCTTGGCATTTGTGTCTTAGTAGTTTTCTTTGAGCTTTGTCACATGTTATGCTTTTCTTACTCATATGCTTTATATGTTATATGGTGCCTTGCTATATATAATGAAAAATGTCCTCATTATTAGTTTAGATTTTTATGATCATGTCATCCATCCATTGGAAGAAAAATATTATACTTACACTTGACATTGTTCTATCTTATGACGATGGTGTTAATATTTTCATATATTGAGCCCACATGGGGTATATTCAATATAATATTACACTTTATGGAGCCCATATGGGGTGTGTTGTTATTGATATTACATTATTATATCATAACCCCATACGAAGAAAATTATTCATAATATTTATATTACTAAGGTTATATCTTTCTATGTTGTACACTAATAATTTAATATTTATCTCGATCTTGTCATGAGTTTAAATCCTTTATTTTGAGATGTGAACTTCACATGTGCAACCAAAATATAAGAATGGGGAGGGACATGGGGTAACGAACATGGGTAAGAGTGAGGGGACATACATCCCATTATTTACATTTACCCAAAATATAGCTTACTCTACAATGAGGGGCATTCACACTTGGTTGTATAAGGGGTGACACTCATAATAACACTTACTCTTTTGAGGAAAGGAATTCAAGTTTCATTTACTCATATAAAGGGAGAGTTATATCTTGGACTATAAATAGTTATGGAGGCTAGAGTTTTATGATTGTACATAATTCCATGTAAATTCACACTAGAATTGGGTATTACATTTTTAATTTTCCATATTTCAACATGTTATATTATTTGGCACTCACGCATGTGTGTGTGTGTGTGTGTGTGTGTGTGTGTGTGTGTGTGTGTGTGTGTGTGTGTGTGTGTGTGTGTGTGTGTGTGTGTGTGTGTGTGTGTGTGTGTGTGTGTGTGTGTGTGTGTGTGTGTGTGTGTGTACAAGTCCCCATAGAAATTGAATAGTGTACAGGTCCTTTAGGCACATAACATTTCACATCCATACTATGCCTTCGTTACTTTCATATGTATGAACACACACTCACACACACACACACACACATCAAATTGAGGTAAAATTTAGACACTAAAAATGCCCCTTAGGCATTTATTAGTCACCAAATTACATTATTTTAAGGTGTTTCTGTACTATTTGATCATTGGTACAAATTAATAGTTATAATTGGCATCTTTTTTTAATTTTGATGGTATCTGAGCCTTTTTATAGTCTCTTTTACCTATCATATCCTCACTTCCCTAGTTTATTTTCATTTTGAGCACATGTAAAAAGCATGCATTAGTAGTATAGACATGTTTAGAAAGTTAGTGTATGGTCTTGAGAAACTTGTGTGGTCACTTCCAAACTCAGTCCATATGATCCTTATTTTACCTTTTTCAAAATTTTGACTATATTATGTTAGCTTGCATGTGAAAGAGTTCTAAATTTGAATCTCAATTATCTATAAATACAAAAGCACTCTAGGTTATAGAGGAATATAAGTACATTGAATTCTATAGATAAATTTTTGAGTGCGTGCAAGCATTCTACAGAAACTCAAGCAATTTTTAGAGCATTTATTAAGACACATAATTTCAATAGATACACATCATAATACAATGGATTGCATGTTATTGATCATTTAAGTTTATTGTTTTTGATGTTATTAAATTGGATAGGGGCCTAACAAATATTAATATAGTTTGATTGTCCTCTTGTGTAAATGAAACCCCTAGAATATATGTTGCTTCCTTACGCTTTCATGGATTGCTGCTCAATTTGCATGTGATTAGGTGATTGGAGAGAAGGATTGGGGAATTGAGTGATGCTTTTGGAGATCAAAATAAGGTGAATGCAATCATCAATCTTTTTTTAGGCTTGTGTAGATTCCTTCCTAGAATGATAATGTATAGTTCGGACATGACCCAAACACAAGTGTCCATACATGCTTCTCTATTCATTTTTATTTTCTGAATTAATTTTATTTCATGTCTGAGTATGCATTTCCATTATCACCAAGTGATGATTACCATCAAATCACGAAATAGAATGAGATAAGCTTACAACTCAGATATTTGATTTCCCCAAATTTTCAAATTAATTACTATTACATATATTATTTAAATTAATCATAATTATTTATTTATACGAAAGTTAAATACAAATAAATTTATCCATATTACATGTACCAAATATTTTCATGAAAAACTCATTCTTTTCTAATATAAAAGCCACCATAAAGATCAATAATTTTTTATAAACTCATCTCCTAATCTTTTCATCAAGAGAATCAGTTGTCAATTTTAACATACTTCCAATTTTATGTTTAAAAATATAATATGGCATTTAAATTGTATTATCTGCTCTTAATAAACAATATTTGGTTTTGTTGTATGCTAACTCCAAGGAAATATGGAAAATCGAGATCAAAAAGCGAGTGTATACTTAACCTTTTATATCGTTTTGTCATGTTCATAGAAAACGGACAAACAACAATATCAACGATTCGATACTGAAAATTTCTTGCTTAAACGCGTTGTCTATGTCCAGGTTCTCCCTGAACATTGCTTATAAATCCAAACTATTGCAGTGGAAAAACAAAGGAAGGATGCAATTTAACTGAACATTGAGAGTTTGTTTATGAATAGTTTTCCACACCTTTCCTAGTATGAAGTTTTGTTTTCTCCTCGAAATGAAGCTAAGTGTGAATGTGGCTTCCCGCATGCCTGGCAAACAAAATCCAACAAAATGACATTGAAAAATTATGCCTTTTATTATACGTAGTAGATCAGATCTTGCTTTTCTGTATTTTCTAGTTTGTGAATAAAGCATTCTATTTGTAATAAATGGAGAGATGGTGACGATTGTATTATAATCTAGATGGAAATTAAACTCGTGCAAATTTGGCATTGGTAAGTATATCTGTGACCCTGGTGGTGTTCTTGACGAGCGAATATCCCCTGAATCGGCTTACAGCTGCAAAAATTACTGCCATATGACCATAACCCTCTATTTTGCTCTTCAAAGTTCAATGAATCAGAACCCTGTATAGGAAGAAAGCAACATGCCATAGTGAATGCTGGAACGTACCTACTGTATTTTAGCGGGATTTGTTTATGCGGGGTTTTCAAAATTTAAATTATTCGTTGCTTTCTGTGGAATAGTCAACTAAAGCACCCATTTCACAGCGACATCGTACTTCACAGCCATGTCCGATGCTCCGTGTCCGTTAACGGAAGGGATCGAAATGGAAATGGATGACTGTAGTTAGCTTGAAGGTTGCGGTTAAAAAGTCGATGAAGATTGAAAAGTCATGAGGATTGGCGAAGACGGGTAGCTGACGCCAGCATACACCCGGTGTTAGCACGTACTGGTTAAGCAATGCCCTACAAGCGTTACAAGGACCAAAACTTCATCATGCATGGCTAGGATGAGCTCATCTTCAACCCCAGATATTTCTAGCTCCGTAACTGCCAATGGTCACTCGACATTCTCGATGTCTAGGTGCCCATGGAACACAAGGGCAAGATCCGAATGGAAGCAAGTAGACTTCTCACCAGCTTCCTCACCGGGTGAACCAAGATCGAGGCTAACGACCAGTCAGCCGTAGTTTATTTGCTCGTCATGCAGACATAAAAATCGGGCGACAAGGTTTACCTTGAGAGCGCATATTATCTCTACAGCTACTAGCGCATTCTCATTGACAAGTACGAGGAAATGATCGAAACATATCATCCGAGTAAACAAAAATATTCAATAAAATATTTGAAATTGTTGCACAAAAACTTGAACTCAAAAGATCTTACCAAGACATTGCTAAAAATGTTTGTGCTTTGCGATTTTCTTCTTTATATGGCATTTCAATATATAAAAAATTGTTTGTGGTCTGTTTTAAGGATGAAAACTCAGACATACCGTTTTGTAAACATATATGGGGGTTTACAAACAATATACAATAGCTTAAATGATATTGTCTTGTAGGCATTTCAAAGAAAGGAAGGAAGAAGCTCTAGAATCAGACGCTGATCCCTTCAGAGAACTATGTTTGCTTACCAGGCTTGCTTCTAGTCTATTTTTCATGAGAGTGTATTTTCTACTGTGGTGATAACTGTAATATTGTTGGTTATTGGCTTGCAATTATGCCTGAAGTCAAATGAAACAGATGTGTATAAGTCTTTATTGAGAACTGGAAAGGGGAATGTATTTCTGTAATTGAAATTTCCGCTTGTAATTATTTTAGGTGTGGTATTGCTCATGTTGTTATATGGGCTAATGAATATGTAATTTATTATCAATATTATTAGTAGACAGTACACACTTCCATATTACATAGATTTGATCACAAATTCGCCTTTTTCCAGAACTCTGTACAGTAAATACAAACATTAAAAATAAATTAACCTTTTTCCAGAACTCTGTACACTAGATACAGACATTACAAACATGTATTAACATCAACCATGGAGTTACATTTGCTTCTTATTACAGTAAATACACCCATATTTCATTGAGACCAAGTATTATGACTTTTTTATGGCTTCAACATTCTGTGCGTGGTGAGCATGAAATTTATCCTTGTCGAGATGGAGCTTTCATCAATGTATTTTTCGAAAATTAGCTAGGCTTCAGAATTTTCTTGCCGAATCTTATTGCTTGGAATCCTTTCAAGTTCAAAATTTGCCGCTAATAATGGACCAGAATCCAAGGTGGTCTAAAGGTGTTGGGTATGTAATTTGCGTAGGCTGACCATTGTTTACATTTCTTTAGCATACGTTGTTACAATTCAATCTTAGAGATGCAAACTGATACATTAACTTAGTTCTTTTAATTCTAATTAATTTATAGTTATATTAATTTTTTATATGATCTGTATCCACTTGTTTTGGAAGATTTATTTATTGTTTGTTGTCATCTGTTTTGATATACTTATGATACTTGTTATTATGATTTCGTTCTTGTTATTTTGGTTTCAGTGTTTTAAAAATTTAAAAGGACATTAAGTTTTATGATGGGATGTCGATTCTAGTTACAATAATATTATCTGTGGAGCTTGTATAGAGACTGAATAGTGTGAGGGTTTTGGATTTGGTATTAATTATTTTTAAGCAATTTTAATAGAGAAAAATATTTTCTTTATAATAAATATTTACAAAACAAAATTAATATTATTATAAATTTTTATAAAAACTTGGTGTACGATATTTTTATTATCTCATATATTATTTTATCTTTTCATAATATCTAAAATAATAATTAACACTTAATTAATGATACTCGACATTTATTTTTGTATTTCATAGTAATATGGTTTAAACCAAAACATGTTCCTGATCTCTTCATGAAAATGGTTTTAATATAATAATTTATTTGAACCAACCTTATCATACATTCCCATAAAGAAAACGCGATAAATCTCGTAAAAAAATTTAATATTTAAAACTCTACAATATAACTTAACTATCTTTACCAAATGCCTTATCATATTTATATCATTTTTTCAAGTGAGCTTCCAGCTCTAAAATGAGATTTTTGACATTGGGGAGGATGATTAAAGTGTATTATTTAAATATTATTCATATAATTTTATCTGTTAATTAAATATTCTTTGAGTTTATCCTATGTATGAGTGATTTGTTATCTTTACAATATATGTTTTTACAATGTGAAGAGTGACTTGTAATGTTTAAAGTTGTATTTTGATAAATAATATTAATTATAAAAAATTTAAAATTATTAAAATTCATATTAATAAAAACAACTATAAATAACACACCTCACAAAATATGAAAAAAACATTTTATCCATATTTTTTAGAATATTTATGAATATTAAAACTAATCATTACCATGATGTGCTTCCTTTATGTGTAAGAATTAGTGACACAACAAATGGCATTGACAACAATGGTGGTTATAGATGTTGGGTCTTGAAGCACGATGAAGGTGATAATGACAATGGCAGTTTGGGCAGGGGTCTGTGACACTAGGAGGGCATCGAAGGAACTAATGGTTGGGATTGGTAAGCAACATGGTAAAGCTTTGAGGTTTGTGCATAGGCAGAGTGGCACAAATTATTATGTTTCTATTTTGGGATTAAATTCACTACAAGTTCTTGGCTTCAACATTTTCCCTGTTGGTTGTGAGAATGGGAAGAGATGGAATAGTGTTGTGGCCAAGCAAGGAGCCAAAAGACCCATGGTCAATTTTTTGATCACCAAAGACTTTGTTCCCTCTTGGAATACTTCAAATCTAGATGGATCTCTTATTTTTGGGGAATATTTGACTTTTGGTAACCCCTTACATAGTTTCAAGGATTTCTACGGGGTTCATATCCTTATTAAATATCCTATTTCCTCGTGTTGGCTAATGTTCATGCTACAACATTAGTGTTTCTAAATGATTATGAAACTCTAGGGGTGGGAATAATTGGTTTGGATGATAAGGTCAAGTCTAGCTATGATCGTCAACCCTCCTCCATGCCTTCTCAGTGTGGTGAAGCATAATTTTTCTTATGGGGCATACCTTTAAATCTAGGGGCAAAGGCAATTGAGCTTTCTCTATTAGATGAATGTCTTGACCTATTTTCAAATGATATGGAGCGATGCTCTCTTGTGGGAAGATTTTGGGGTAAATTACCTTTTTTCTTATTAATCTATAGTTGGATGGTTTCCATTTGACAAATATCATCTAACCTTCAATGCTGATTCTCCAAAATGGTTTCTTCCTCTTTCAATTCTAAATAAGCAAGGATAAAGATTTTGTTTGGTATTCAAGACCTTTATTTTGTGGGAATGTAGGACTGATTTTATGTCCTTGAAAGCCTCTTTTCAATCCTTTTACTAGAGTTTTGGACCGAATGCCCATTTAGATTTAGTTGTATCATTTGCCTTTGTTGCCAAGGAATTCAGATTCCATCAAGCTCATTGTTGAGAAATTGGGTGCCTTTGTTAAGATTGATTGGTGATGAATTCTAATCTAAAAAAAATTATAGGTTTTACATCTTTATTGACTCTTCTTACCCTATGGTCATCTCTATTATGGTCCTGTCCAAACATGGTAGGTGATGCAAAAAGTGGAGGTGGAAAAGTCACCTCTAAGATGCTTCTAGTGTAATAATATTAGGCATAAGATTGCATCTTATCCCCTTTCTAGAGCTCAGGGGCAACACTCGAGCTTGTCTCAAAACTGGCTTCCTAGGGTTTCGCCCATGGCCTTGTGGTAGGTTTGGTCTCTAAACAAGCTCTGACATCTACAACATATCCTTGTGGGTTGGATTTGAAAGGTACTTTTGAAGTCCCACTAACACCCTCATAAGGGGAGATCTCCATTCATATTGGGTTAGGGAAGAATCTTGTGGCATCCAAGGAGAAGGTGATTCTAATAGGCACAAAGGAATTGAAAGCATACGTTGTTTGCAAACACTCTATTCTTGAGCAGACTGATGAGATTATGGAGCAACATATTGATGAGTTGGCTTCTACGAAGATCCTCACCCTTTCTTAGATGAAAACTTTGTTAACCACTCCCAACATTGGATCTTCTAACTATAGAGGGAGGAAGATGGAGGTAGAGCACTTGCAAATTTATACCCTAAATGGTATTAACAGTGGATCCCAATGGACTATGGAGGATCTCTTATCTAGATGAGGAAAGAGGATCATTACTACTCATAGGTAAGTCTACTCAGGTTCTACATTATTGTATGTTTATTACATAGTCCAATTGTCTTGTGGTTTTGTCCACATCGTTAGGAGTATTTCTTTGGGATAGGTATTCTACTATTGTTTCTAGTGACATGTTTTCTCATCTCTTATTTATTTTTTCATTAACTTCAACATGTTCATATTTTTAAGGTTTTCAATAATGAGTGGGGGACCTATATAAAAATCATTTACTTAGCAAAAAAAAACTAGTCATTACCATTAAAATAATTATAACTTCTTATATACACATTTAATAATAATTTATCAATTAATATTTTATTTTAATTTAGTTTTGAAATTATAGATCATGGTAATTTGCCCATCATTTATCAATCAACCTAGTCAATCATATCCCTACACCATTTTAAAATATTTAATTTTACAAGGGATGGTATATAAATATTATAGCATTATTGGTTTGTTGATTAAACACTCCCCAAATTTATTCCATCCTTGACCCACCCTTCCCCACATTTTATCGTGTTGTTAGTATCAACTCTCGGATTCATTTCTAATATTGCTAATATTTAATATCCAGTCAGAAGAGACATAGCGTGTGGAGATAATTTAGGTGCTTTTAAAAAAAAAACGGAAACCCATCTCAACCCTCTCTATAAAAGATAGCCTTGAGCTCTCAATCTGAACGGAAAGAAGTAACCAATTTATGCTTTCAATTTTGGAACCCTCGTTAGAGATTAAATAGATATGGAAGGAGTTGTAGCCTCAAGCTATGTGCCAATGGACAATGTTGTGAATCCCAAACCATTAAATGAAGTAAAGGATGACTCCTTTCCTCTGCAGAGACAGCACATCTGTGCATCGTTTACGGGATCCTCTTTGAAATGGATCGCTACTACATGCCTTTTCACAAGGAACAAAATAGCTGGAAAAACTTAAATCTTTATGATAGTAAAATACACTACGAGTTTATTTCCTCCACCTCTTCATTTGTAATAGTTGTTCCTCCACTCCAAAGGATGATCCTCTTCTTCGTAGTCCAATTGAAGCTGGAATGTTGAAAATGATAAAGATCAGGATAATCATAGTTTACACATTATAATGGTGGTATTAGCTCCTCCAGCAAACAAAAAGCATCTAACGCATACGGATGGTTGTCTGTGCATTACTTGTGTGCGTCATTCAAAGGGAAACTCACACCCTCTAAATTGTACCTATAGGGGGTGTCTGATATAAAAAAGTGCACTGAGACCAAATTGAGAGTAGAATCACTGAAGAAGAATGGTGGTGGTGGATGTACATCAAAGAGAGGGTGTTTGAAAAAAAATATTGTTAAGTAGTAAAATAATTAACACATGAGAGGAATAAACTTCACAATGTGAAATAATATACAAAATGCAATAACTTTTTTGGTTGGTGTTGAGTTTTTATTTTCTTAATCACATTTTCTTTAGGTGTTAAAATGTAGCCCCAACAAGCTAGCACAATGGACTTCATGCAAGATAGTGGTCTTGCACGCTAACATGAAGTGCATAACAAGAGACCACTTATCATGGGTTATGTTGCTCAGTAATAAACTAGTCATATACTTGAGCTTATTTATACATCTAATTAGTAATTACATTAAAAAAAAAAAAAATAGACTACTATAGACCTTGACCCATTAATTACAACCACCAAGAACATAAACACAAATGCCATGAACTTCAAGGGATTATCAATTCATATTGCATGTTCTATAAATCCCATTATGAGAGATAAGCAACAGAATTAGTCAATCATATCCACTGTTCATAGTCAAATTTCAATTAAACATAAACACACAACACCTAAACTTATTGTAATATCCACGAGTCTATATTATATAGTCCCAATATTCTATCCATAATCGGTCACCTTACATGATTCCACATAGGGGTATCTATACTTGTTTTTCCCTAACCAAGTACTTACATAATAAATGACACTATGAGTGATTGGCCAACAAACCCTTAGTTCATCGAGAGTCATGGCAGTGTTTTAATTTTTCTCTCCTAAGGCCCTGAGCCTTTGTGCCCCTTATATTCTTGTTTGATGCTAGATCTTTGCTGCCATATGTCCTCTTTGTGAGTTGGTTCAAGACTCACGATGATTAAAGTCTAGATGGCCCTTGAGAATTGCTTCTCAACCATCTCCTGATTCCCATCTGCTTTCCAAGTCTTTCATTGTTATTTTGAGTCATATGTTGTTAGGTTCCTCGTAGTTATGTTCTATCCTTAAATGGGTCTTCTCGTGTTGATACCTCCATACCTTTGTCCTTTCATGCCTTCCTAGTTCTGCGCCATGATCTTTGTATACTAAGCTAGTTATGTGCCATGATCTTCTTCCACCATCTTCCTCTTGTGTTGTGCTAGTTTTTCACAAAAATACCAAAGCACTTAGTAAAAATTTGGGGTCTAACATCAGCTCACACTAAGCACTTAGTCCATCCTAGACTAAATCTTGGTTTCGGCCTTAGCCAAAAATTCAGGCCTATTTTGTTCAATCTACTTCCTAACACTATCCCAATGTAATAAAGTGTTGAACAATTTTGATTTTATCTCTTCAATAGTTGCCTTTGATTTCTTCATCTCCTCAAGTTGGTCAAGACATATGTTGGAATTTTTGACCAATTGGTCAAGGGATGCGCTAGCATCCTTATAAAAATCTTCTAGTGTAGCAACCTCAATGACAACCTATCCACGAAGAGCTGTAAAGCTCGCATTGAGTTTTTGTTGATGCATGTTTATTATCTCCTCCATAGATTTGACATCTTTAAATTCCTTTGCACACTCGGTGCGATCATTTATTAGGAGGATAACATCCACTAACTGCTGCCTTTGAGTCTTCTCTGTGTTGAGCTGAGCCTCTAAAATTTTATTAAGATGCACCAATTTTTTAAAATTTGGGTCCAAGATGGGGATCACTTTCCTAAGTATTTTGAGGGTCTGCATACGGACTTCCACTACATTAGTAAATTACTCTGCCACCCATAATGTTTTGTTTCTTGGTGCAAGTTGTTCTTTGTAACATTTAATAGGAGACTCACCAGGATCTCCAATTTATCTATGGCTTCTCTGTCTAGAGGCAATCCATCTACCGATGTTGGTTCTTGGCCCAAAATATATTTACATATATTCAAAGTTTTTACTTTGGCCTATGTGGCTTCCCTTTTTAATTTTATTAATGTGTCCACTTCTTATTCTAGTGCCTTCTAAGTGGCAACCTCTTTCTCATACAATGCCACTACATAGCCATATTTTTCTCTACATCATACACGTTAAAATATTAAAGTATATTTTGGCACATGACTTCAAAATCCATTTTTGAAAATGCAGTGTTGGCTTGTAGAGGGGAGATCTTCTGGGGATCACCCCATTATGGATTTGGAAGCACTAGTGATTAAGAGTTTAATAGTAGGTTGTTTGAAGGAATGTTAAAATGACACTCTTTATTATACACTTCTAAAAGGAAGGACATTTTTTTGCCTTGTGTCAATAGTTGCATCTTGGACAAGGAAATGCGACCATAGATAAAGCATCTTATATAGGATGCTTGTTTGATACTGAGTGTATAAGTTGGTGGATGCATCAACAATTGGTGGTTATTCTTCAAATATGATAGGCTCCTTTCCTCTATTTGGGTCATGCTTAGGGATTTTAACCTCTCTATCAGTAGCCAGAAAAGTGTTAACAATGGTCATCCCACTCATCTACTAAGTATTGTAAACATCCCCTTTTTCTCTAAAGAAAACCATAATGTCCAATTCCATGTCATTAAAGGTGGTCTCCTCCTCTCACACTGAGGAGGGTGTCTTTTTAGAGTCATATTCCTCCATTTCTTCCTTATGGCTTTCAGTTTCTTTCTTCACTAGTTTCAAAGGGGTTAATGGTGTTGATCCCTCAAGTTCTTTCTCTAGTGTACATTACAGAACAACCCTTGATTACAAAACCCTTGGTGTTAGTGCCTCTAGTGACTAATTTCTTGGAGGATAAGCCATGGGTGGAGAATCCCATGGAAGTGAAGGTCTAGGTGGTGAATCCCATGATGGTAAAGTTATAGGTGGAAAAGCTCATGTTGGTGAAGGCCTTGATGGCAGGGCCTAGGTACTCCTCTCTACCACTTTGGAGGATCCTACCATGAACTTGTGTTGGCATCATGCCTAGTCCAGTTCTTCTTCACAAGTTGTCATACAAGTGGAATTTTTTCCCCTGCATGCTCCATGTCTTTTGAAGATTTATTCTTGGGTCATAACATGTAAAGCATAGTATGCACTTATTCCCCCACTATGGTCTGATTAAGCTTGATATTAATCTGATCAATCTCCTGATTCTCTTTGTAGTCCTTCTTGCCAAGATAGATGTACATCTTCTAGAGAGTACAAATCTCCAAATTGATTCAATCTACTTCCAAGGTAATACGCAGTGTATAAAAAATGTGATTTATCGAATCTAAAAAGTACCATTCCAAAAAGGCATAGGGTAGCTTTAACGACATTGAAATTTCTCTAGAAGGCATAATTTTGATGTGCACCAGAGAGGAATGTTGCTTTACGACAAATTGGGCTTGCTCCCTGATGTAGGAGTATCATTACCAATGTATATAAGTGATATAGTTTACATGTTTTGAGTCTTTAGGAGGTGGTTAAGGTCATAGGAACTTTGTAGGATTCTCTTAAAAATTCTAGTTTTGGTGTCAATTATGAATTAGAGTGTACTGGACTTTTCCTGGCAAAAGTCCTTCATTTGAATTTTAAACTTTCATAAAGACTTTAATATTATTTTAATAAGTCTGACATTTTATTTGGTGAGGTTACGTTTAGAAATTATCTTAAATATGTATCATGCATACATGGACTCACATAATGAGTCACCTTAGTGGGTAGTTGGGAAGTTCTTAAAATACAAAAGGTAGTTACAAAAGTTTTGATATAGGTAAGTGTTTTGGTTATCAAGACTCATTAAATGTATGAGAGAAATGGGGTTTTGATTTGAATATGTAACTAAAATAAAACCCCAAGAATCAAATACATATTTCCTTATTTGAAATAATGGTGTTGGCAAACATTTGTAAATTTTGTGTATGCAATAACAAAGGCTGAGCATACAAGAGAAATGTGAAAGGTAAAATAAATAAATGTTTTTGAAGTTCATTTTAAAATTATTATGTTTATATATGTTTACACATGTTGATAAAGAATTCTTTATATTATTTAAAAGATATTTCATAAGTGTTCATGTGGCAAACCCTATTTTGTCTTACACACTGTGTTCACAAAACTAAGTTATGTTGTAAAATGGAAGATTGTGAATGTGAAGGTGTATGTATGTGATTTTGGTAACAATGTGGTAGAGAAAGATATTAAAATGAATTAGAATGTGTGAATAATGTTGTGAATAATGTCAGATGGTACTTGGCAAGGTATATCAACTAATAAATTATGGGTTCTTGTATTATGAGTTTTATGGAAACCTAAATGGGCTTTGTTTTGAATAACAAAAATGTCTGAAAGTGTTTAAATTGAACTCAAATGTTTTTAGTCTTAATGATCAAAGATTTATTGTGTTTTAGATCAGTGTCTTTTGTATTTAAAAATGATTGTCTTTGAAAAACATTACAACTATTGTATTCTCTGTCAATGCTGAAAAAGGGAAATTAAGCAAACATCTAATTGAAGAAAGATCCTTATGGAAAGTAGTCTAGGAAATATTCATTGTTGGTAAGTAATGTAGCCATATTTTCAATAACCTCTATGGGATCATAGTTCATCCCCATTATGTAATTTTTGAGAGGATTGAAGTCATGTGGTAGGTTACTATGTTTTGAACATAATCACACTAGAACCTAAAATAAATCAATCTAAAGAAACACCAAGGAAGGGTTTCTAGATTTTAGGACGTGTAACCTACTAGCAAAAATCCAAAAACGCATTTATATTTATAATTGGTTATAAGGATTTAAATGTCTTGATTGACCCTTCTTGGGTTAGACAGACATGTGTATGTGTACATAATCCAAAAATTGAAGAATCCATATATGTGGGACTCTAGTTTAGGATCTAATACTTTATAAAGTGGAATAATGATAGTACAAGCCTATATCCATAACCATAGTCATTTGAAATTACCTATAGAAACTAATACCTCTATTTTAAGATTCTCAGGTAGTTAGAGTCCTAATTAACTCTATACTAGGGTTTATATGATCAATTTGGATTTATAGGCATTCCAATAGTCTGAATCTTAAAAAAAATTGTGAGTAGACGTGGGGAGAGGTTTTGAAGATATTTTAATATTTTCCTAGTTTGAAAGTACTCCTAAGTATGGATTTCACTAACTATATGCTAAACAGGGTTTTAAATACCTTCAAAGCATAATCAAATAATGCCTAGCAAATTGGATGAATGGTTGAGGCAAAGCACAAAACTTCATAGAGAGTTAAAAAGGGATAGAGGGTGCCTTAAAAGAGTGGAATTTTACTAGTTTAAAGATTTATCTATCTTTAAAAAGTATTTAAGTTCAATAAGAGGGTTACTACGGACCCTGAGGTAGGGGTCAAGTAGGAAAGGAAGTCATACATATTATTGGAAAGAATTGTGGATTGATTGTATGATCTAATGTAACTTGTTTAATTATATGTGGATGGTAGGAAACCATAATTTCATAAGAAACCAAGGATAATTTGAATCAAGGTGCTAAGTCTTAAGACCAAGAGAGGCTAGTGTGAATAGTTATAAATCGTGGACTAAGGTCTAGAAGAAACCTAGTAACGTCTTTATTAAAGATGGACAAGTGCATTAAGAAGGAGTGAGAGATTTGCAGAGATATAACAATTTTGAAAGCATTGAGAAAGGATCAAAGCCAATAGGTATTTTATGCAGAGGTAAGAGTTGGTGTAGATGAATGATTTCTTGATTCCATGCATTGAGACAAATGATTTAAATCCCTGTGCATCAAGTATTATCAGAGCATGTGAGTATTATAAGGAGAGGTATGTTTCATGGTTTTAAATTGTTGACTTAATGTGTATAAAGATTTCACTAAGTACATATTGAATGTTGAGTTGAGAAGTTGTTGTGAGCATGCTAACGGAGGATGTAGGAATTCTAATGAAGAGGTTGTAGGTATGAAAGAGAGGAAGAAATAATTTGAAAGAAATAAAGTGAGGAGATAGGTGTCATATCTCATAGCCAAAAAATTTTAAAGAAGGAAGATATCTAGTGAGAGATCCAATAGAGAAACTCATAGGTGAGCTTGAGAGATTCCTAGAGGTAGGATAAGAGAAGAAGAGTGACAAACCAAGTGAATGGTCAAGAGGACAAGATGAAAGGATTTTTAGAAATGAGAATAGGTCCACATGAGACCAAATAATTGATTGACATATTAGTTGAGATGAGGAAAGAGAGAGAGAGAGAAAAAAGGAAAAAGGGAAAGGTTCAGAAAAACCACCATAAAGAGAAGATGGTGCATGAAGACATCAAGAAGATTGAGATGGAGAAAGAGATAATTAAGATAAGGAAGTAAATAGATGAGATGCTAACCAAGATAGAGAAGCTGAGAGAGATTTTGAACCCATATTTTGGATGGGTCATAAGGATGAATACACTCAAGTGGCCAATCAAACAATAGGTAAAGAAAAGAAGAACGCAAACAAAAAGAGAGAGAAGACAAAAGAATTTGTTATGAAAATAACTCAAACAATAATTTCAAATAGAACCATGCCTCATGATGAGCATGAAGGAAGAAGAATTCAGTCAAGGAAGCATTGGGGAAAGTAAAAATTCATCAGGTATTCATTTACATGTTGTTTGTGATTAATCTATTGATTTATACATTTAGGAAGATAAATTATATGCAAGTACACTAAGACTAATGAAAGTGTTTATGGAATGAAAAGGAGGTACAATAGTACCAAATAAGGTGTTTGACATGTGAAGGTGCAGTAGTAGAAAAGAAAGATGAAGCGCAAGTTGAAGTGCCTGAAATAACTGAGCTGTAGTAGGTTGAGGTGCTTTGTTTGGAACCAATGGAAGATAAAGGTGATGTCGATGAGTGTACATTAGAAGATAATCAATTGTGGAAGAAAATAATGGAAGGATCAAAAGATTTAAGTCTCATAATAAACCAAGAGAACATCATGGTAGCTAAGTTGGAATTGAAATCAATATTGAGTCAAGATGAAAGAGAGTTGGTATCCAAAGATCAAGAAGCTAAAGAGGAACAATATGAACTCCAAGAAAAAAATTCAGAGGTGATTTTGATTGACATGTTTGCTTCATGTGCAAGTTTTATGAGGAAAGAGAATGAACACCAATTGCATTTGATTGTGAAGATGCAATACAAGAGGAAGAACAAGGGAAATTAAAAAAAATGAGGATCCATCATGAACAAGCATCAAAAAGGTATATATGTTTCAAATAGACCTTGGGATCCAAGTGGAAGAAGGACGCTACAAGAACTATCCAAGTCAAATCATTTATAACTTTAATGGAAATGTTTTTCTTGATCCTCGATAATCTGATGTATGAACATCATTACCAGTGTAAATAAGTGATCTAGTTTACATGTTTTGAGTCTTTAAGAGGTGGTCAAGGTCATAGTAAGTTTTTAGGAGTCTTTCAAAAGTTTTAATTTTGATGTCAATTTTGAATTAGAGTGTATTGGACTTTTCCCAGCAAAAGTCCTTCATTTGAATTTTTGAACTTTTGTAGAGACTTAAATCTTGGTTTAAGAATTCCAAAATTATATTTAGTGAGGTTAGGTTTAGAAAGGAGATAAAATATATATCA
This sequence comes from Torreya grandis, assembly GCA_037957365.1. Classification (NCBI taxonomy): domain Eukaryota; kingdom Viridiplantae; phylum Streptophyta; class Pinopsida; order Cupressales; family Taxaceae; genus Torreya; species Torreya grandis. The sequence continues at coordinate 79,346 of JARHVA010009529.1, forward strand.
TGTATATTTGGAATCACATAATGAGTCACCTTAGTGTGTAGTTAGGTAGTTTTCAACATACAAAAGGTAGTTACAGAAGTTTTGATATAGGTAAGTATTTTGGTTGTCAAGATTCATTTGATGTATGAGAGAATGGAGGTTTGGATTTGAAGATGTAATTGAAATAAAACCCAAAAATTGAATATATAGTTCCTTATTTGAAATAATGGTGTCGACTGACATTTGTAAATTTTATGTATGCAACAATAAAGGCTAAGCATATGAGAGAAATGTGAAAGGTACAATAAATAAATGTTTTTGAATTTAATTTTAAATTTATTGTGTTTATATATGCTTACACATGTTAAATAATGTGTTATATTTTTTACAAGATCTTTCATAAGGGTTCTTGTGGCCAACCATGTTTTATCTTACAAACTATGTTTACAAAACTGAGTTATGTTGTCAACTGGAAGCTTGTGAATTTGAAGGTGTATGTATGTTATTTCGATAAAAATTTGGTAGATAAAGAAAGTTAAATTAATTAGAATGTGTGAAGAAGGTCAGATGATACTTGCCAAGGTATGTCAACTAACAAATTTTGGGTTCTTGTATTGTAAGTTTTAAGGAAACCTGAGTGGGCTTTGCTTTGAATAACAAAGCTATGTGAAAGTGTTTGAATTGCATTTACATGTTGTTAATTTTAATGCTCAATTATTTAACATGCTTCAAATTAGTGTCTTTTGTATTTGACAAGGATTGTCTTTGAATAACATTACAATTACTATATTCTCTGTCAAAGGTGAGGAAGGGAAATTAAGCAAACATCTGGATGGAGAAAGACCCCTATGGAAGGTAGTCTGAGGAATATTAATTATTTATAATTATTATCACCATGTTTTTAGTACCCTCTATGGGATCATACTTTATCCCCATTATGTAATTTGTGAAAGTATTGAAGTCATGTTCTAGGTTACTATGTTTTGCACACAGTCACACTAGAACCTAAACTAAATCAATCTAAAGAAACACCAAGGAAGGGTTTTTAGATTCTAGGACGTGTGACCTGATATCATAGATTTAAAACCTCATTTACAATTGTTTTAAGTTGTTATAAATATTTAAAATGCTTGATTGACCGTTCTCAAGTTAGACATATATGTGTTTGTGTATAGAGTTATACCAAAACTTGAAGAAATCACATATGTGGGCCTTCAAATCAGGATCTAATACTTTTGAAAGTGAACTAATGATAGTACATGCCTAAATCCATAAATACAGTCATTTGAAATTACTTATAATAACTAAGACCTCAATTTTAAACTTCTCAAGTAGTTACAAGCCTAATTAACCTGTACTAGGGTTTATATGATCAATTTGGATTTAAAGGCATTTTGATAGTCTGAATCTTAAAAAAATTGGTGAGTAGATGTGGGGAAAGGTGATTAAATATATTTTGATATTTTCCTAGTTTGAAATTACTTGTGAGTATGGATTTCACTAACTATATGCTAAATATGATTCTAAAGAGCTTAAAGGCATAATCAAATAATTAAATAAGCCTAGAAAAGTGGATGAACAGTTGAGGTAGAGCATGAAACTTCATAGAGAGTTAAATAGGGATATGGGGTGCCTAAAAAGAGTGGAAGTTTAATAGTGTGAAGATTTATCTATCTGTACAAAGTATTTAAGCTCAAAAAAAGGGCTACTAGGGAACCTAAGGTAGGGGTCAAAAAGGAAAGGAAGTCATAAATATTGTTGGAAAGAATTGTGGATTGATTGTATGATCTAATGAAACCTTTTAATTATATGTGGACGACATGAAACCATAAGGTTAGAAGAAACCAAGGACAATTTGAATGAAGTTGCTAAGTCCTAATACCAAGAGAGGCTAATCTAATACAACAAGCAAAGAAGACTTATAAATCATGGATTGAGGTCTAGAAGAAACCTAGTAAGGTCTATATTAAAGATTCACAAGTGCATTAAAAAGGAGTGTGGGGTTCGTAGAGATATAATAGTTTTGAAAGCATTAAGCAAGGATCAAAGCCAAGAGGTATTTTGAGTATAGGTAAGAGTTGGTGTAGATGAATGATTTATTTATTCCATGCATTAATAAAAATGATTTAAATCCCTCTCCATCAATCCCTAACCTAGATAGGAAAGTGTTTTAGAATGCACTATTCATTCCCAAAGGCCTCTTCATACCATCATACCATGATTTCATCTTATTTTTGTAAGAAGGGGTGATGTTCCTAGGGTATGTGAATGACTTAAAGCACTCAGTGGGGGACTTGTGATCAGTTGGATATGCCCACTTCATTTATCCTAAGTTGTAGTTTGGTGCATCAATCTCATCAAATACCATTAAATATAAAATTACCCCCATGGAAACTTATGGCTCAATATCTGATGGGTATTTTCAGTATCCTATATAATATTATGGGCAAAATTCATTGCCCAATTATATTTCAATCCCTCAATCATGTAGTGAACAATGTAGAGGTGATTCATATCCACCTCTTTCCAATGATTAATGTCACTGACTTGGTCATGATGATGCATGCAAACACTAAGAGGGTAAGATCTTGTAGGATCTTGATGTGTATGGCATGGACCTATTTTTGGTACATGAGTACTATTTTTATTCCCCTTATTTACTTCTAGCCTTCTAAATGAAACTCCACATCCCTGCTGGAGTAGTGTGGTCTTGACACCTTACTTATTCTCTTATGTGTAATCTTCACATCATGCGTAGAAAAGTAGAGGTAGTCCTCATAGATATGTGAGGGTATAAATTTAATTTATTCCATAGGTTTTCCAAATTATGGAAGGTTAAATAACTGAAATAGCCTTAAAGCTTCCAGCGCATTGAAAATTTTGAGGTCATAAGCCAATTGGTTTTTGGTCTGCTCGCACTTACCCTGATAGTCATTTTATAACTCAACCTCATTCCTTGGTTAATGGTGGGCATAGTCAAATATGGTGTAAGAGGGTACTTTGGAGACCCAAGTTTATATGTGTAACACTGTCTCTAGGTATTTCATCTCTTCTATCATCAACAATAGAGGTGGAAGTGCTTTTTCCTTCTTTGCTTGGTGTGCCATCCCAAATTCTTTGCCTTTTGTGCATTGTGCTTATTCTTAACGTGTTTATTCTATGATTAGTATTACTTCCCCCCAATTTATGCTTCCTCTTCTAGTATAGTTGGCAATGGATTATTTCTTAAAGCCTTCTTCTTAGGCTACATCACCCTCCATGGAGCCCAAAGGTTGTTATACATCCATCCAACATTCCCAAAAGAATATTTTATTATGATGTAGATGACTTGGATTTTATTACGTATTCACCCTCTAATGGAGGACGTCTACCTTTAAAACCTAAAATGACTAGTTCTCTCTATCATAAGTCATCTTTTAGGGTTAGATTTGAGCTTTATTACTTAGTTTAATGTTCTTCTCAATAGTTGTTTACAACATTTCGATGCTCTGACTTGCACTTGATCTGGAATTAACTAGGTTTATTTCTCTCTTTGGTTCTATAGACTCAAATTAAATCAAAGGTAAAAAGTAAATGAGATCTCACGTCCTTTTATAGGTTCAAGGGGGTAACTTGCATTTACTAGCCCCTTTCTATTCAACCATCACTTCTGGTTATTAATGTATTTATAACAACCACCATTATTCAACCATCACTTCTCACCATAAATGCATTTAACAGTATTGTCTTGTCATGATGTTGGCACATTTATTGAAACTATTACTCCTTTCACATTAATGACACATCTTGTCTTGTGCTTTTCTATGGAGTGGAGGATAAGTATTCTTTTTTTTTTTTTTGTGTATTTCAAACTATTTTTTAGGAATATCTTATCCTAGGGTTGTTTAACTTTTGCACCTTTAGTTTGGTGGGAATATATTATCGTATGGCTATTTAAATTGAATTCATTTAATTGTGCACACATCCTTAGCATGAATACAATGTATCAATGCATCTAAACTAGATAGCATAGTCCAAGAAAATAAGTCATGCACTATAAGCAAGGTTTTACTACAACCAATTCATGGGTACAACCCATGTTGTTCTCAAGTGTACTCTATCATTGATGTATCTTATGCATCTAAACTAGATAAATGTTAGGTACATTAATTTTGATCACATGTTATGGGTGTGGTAAGGCACAGGTGTAGCCACTAGTTGAGTGTAGTATTTGGTTGAATACAGGCAACAAGTTGTAGGTACAATGAACTTGTGGGTTTTTTTGGTTAAAGAGACATGTTAGTTTATATGTACAATTGATGGTAAGTATAGTGGACCAATAGGTCACAAAAAAATACAATAAGTAGGTTTTCTTGCATTGAAACTAGCAAGTCATGGGCATAATACAATTTGTCTGAACCAAGAACCACAATCTACCAAAGGAAGACTACAAAACCCACCAAAATATGGTGATCCTAAACACAAAACCTCTATATTTGTATAATCCATGTGTCTTCCTCAAAAACTAACAAAAACCCATTATGTTTTTGGAAAAACATAGTTAAACCTAAAAAATTATATCTTCTTGGAGAAGTAGACAATAAAGATATGTGCAAAATCCAAATAAACCTTCAAACCCTCCAAAGTCATGAAAATAGATTATCAATAAAATATGTTATGTTTAAAAAGGTTTATGTTATTTTGACATCTTATGAATCTACTAGCATTGTATTTTTTTTATCTAGAGACTCTAGATGTATAAATTTATATGGATTTTCTAGAAACCCCACTCAACCCTTAAAACCAATTAAGCTCATGAAGAACACCAAGAATGAGCTAGAATGCAAGTAATATGCAAACACAATCAATGGCATTTATCTACTAGCACTAATTTGATACCATGTTAGAGTGGGCCACACTTGAGGATCAATAACCAAATAGGAACAAATATACAAAGGTGAAACTATATAGAGAACATTAAAAAATCCTTCAAATTTAAATAACATTCCTATCCAGTTAACCAAAAGTACATAAGAAAGGTATATATTCAGGTGGAAAATAGACATGTCCCCACATCCTCATGAATGTGAGATTATCTTCCCCAATGACCCTTATCACACATCTAAGTGAAAATAAATAAAACTAACTAGACCATGTATGTATAACCACATGGTGGGAAAAAGAATACACCAACATGCTCCATTATTTAGGAGTGTAGAAACACTTAAATAATAAAAATTGTCAAAGTTAAACCAATAGTTATAGAAATCTACTAATGGTGATTTGTGCCTGTAAAATTGTACTTAAAATAAATCTAGGGTGGTGGTTAATGTACATGACTAGGTTCTTGGACTTTTATCATACTTGATCGCGAGACCCACCAACCACTCTGACCTCTACAATGCCCCTCCCAATAAAATAAAAACATAGTTTTTAGCCTAAATTTAGGCATGCATAATATAGAAACCATAATTAATTTGTAATAACTAGAAGAACCTTCTTGTGCATGTTTAATTAATCTATTTTAACACTTGATAAAGTCAATGGAATGTTCATTACCAATACATGGCACAAGTTGTAATAACAGTTCCTAAAATGTAATTTATTTGTAGTAAAGAGATAAGTTTTTGAGCTCCAATTTATTTGTATACCTCTGGGACCTCCAAGTGCAAATCCATCACTTTGAGCACATCTAGATAGGTAAATGACACATTCTCTCATGACTCCAAACCAAATAAAATGTGTGTTTTCACTATTATTTAGGAGCATGGAAACACTAACAATAAATGTTGTCAAAGTTGAAATGGTAGTTGAAGAACTCTTCCTCTGGTGTTTTATGGCTCAAAATTGTCATTTAAAACATGTTTAAGCTAGTTAATAACATCAATAAACAAGTTTTCAAACTTTTATCATGATTAGTTGAGAGACCCACCACCCATTCCAACCTCAAGAATGCCCTTCCCAATATAGGAAAAATACAGTTTTTAAGAGTAACTTTAGGCATGCATAAAATAAAAATCGTAAGTTTTTGGCATGAATCTAAATAAATATTGTGTTTTTGTTTAAGCCCTCTAATTTTACCTAAGATCATATTGATGTAACCTATGAGACCAATGTGTGGCACAAGTTTCATTAATTTGTTTGAAAGAGTATATTTGGACGATGAACACAAATAGTTTTGATGTTAAATGTTTTTGTAAGTGGCTTGAAAGTCAGATACCAATGTTTCATAAGTAAAGGGTATTGGTCCCCTTCATAATGATCCTAAATAATCATGTCTACCTTCTATAAGATACAATATTAGTGAAGAAAAAACCCTTCACATTAAGATAGATTTTTAGTTTACATTTTACTACCATAAAAATATGATCCAGGGATGCATGTCTTGAATATTTGGTCAAAGGTTGTTAAAACATCACATAATACCTAAGGATGTGAACCATTACTCATTTTTTAGTACCTATACAACTATCTCCTTGCCAAAGGTGACTAATGGGATGGAAAGTGTAGGATTAAGAGCTTTCAGCATGGGTTTGGTGCATCTAAAACTAATCATTAACATTAAACTAAATATAAATTTCTATTTAAATATTTAACTATAATTTATCAATTAATTTTTTGCCTTTTTTTTAAATTATCAAGATAGATGATACCCAGTTTTATTTTTATACATGTTAATTATTATAGACTTAGGATGGACCCTAGCTTAAAATAGAAGTGTTTGAGTTCTACTTTCAAACCTAGTCCAGCATGGGAATGACCCTAGGTTGTGGGTTACCTATATTTAGGTAAGACCTATAGATTTTTTAATAAGGAAACCTCCTCAGATATCAAAATTTTTACCTCTATTTATAAAACCTAAACAAGTTGGGATGAAAAGAGTAAATAAATTTCATGAAAGAAGACCTATTCTAAGATGTAGTGTTGCACTAAGTTTTCAAAGATCCACTCTCAAGTTTGAACTCTTAACATACTAATGGGATATGAATAGAACTAATACAGTACTTATTGTAGTTTCCAAGCAACAATATTTCACATATAGGTCAATTTGACTACCTAAAGCTAGATGACAATGGAAATAAGCCCTGATTGAAGGCACTTATAGTAAACAATCCACCTTATCCTTAAGACGTCAATGCTATGACACATTAAATGACCTGCATAGAATGTTTGTTAGCATTTAGGTTGAAATAAGACCTTCAAAGGGAATATTAGACTACTTTTTCATATCATATCAAGTAAACACAAATTACTAAACATAGATAGACAAACACTGTAAATATCTTTCTCATTACTCCAAGAGGTGCAAAATACAATTTCTGACAGAGTTTAGTTGTACCCTCTTGACAAATGATAATCAATAGCTCAAAATCTATATTTATAGAGAGAAAGTAAAGTAAGAGTAATTTTGGCACTGAAAGGGTAATCAACAATCTCAACTCCACATGGAATCGTAGTTACAATTGTCTCTATATGTATCCTCATTAAAACATCTTGATTGATTATTATCACTTCAAACCATTACATAGCTACATTATTATTTCATTGATTGTCTTTATTGTTACAATAGAAGTATCAATTCATTTTCAAGCTGATTTCTAGTGTTGATGCAGTTTCAATAATTGGATCAATCTGTTAGAGCTTTGTCCTAGCATTGATTGCTCCTTATTGATTTGTTGTGTCATGTAAGAGTGGAAAGAAGAGTTATAATGATGCTACTAGTTCTTGTGATGAAACCATTAAAGTCTACACAGAGTCTACCTTCGTGGAATTATTTGAAATGTTGGTTTTAGTTCGAATTGGATCGTGCTTAAACTTGGCTCCATGCATTATATTACCTTGGTCAAAAAATTGCTTCTTCGACCTCCAATAAGAAGACTCTTGGGTTTGAATTTGGTCATTCAATATCAACTTAGGCCAATCTAATTGTGCCAAAATATCTTATCCTTATTGGTCTCACAGGATCGTACAATCATATCCTTGACTTTTTAACCTCTCATGCACCATAAATTTACTTGGTATCAGTGAACATGAGCCATTAATTTCATACCATCTAAAATTCTTTAACCTATACACTCGAGCTCGCCCATTTGATCTACATTACATGATTAAATATACACCATATATCTTCTTGGGCCCACTAGCCTTGTCAATCAATGCACATCATTAGATATTTATTTAGGTAGTTGGTATCATCAATGTGTGCATCTTAACTTTTTGAGTCCACTCACATAAATGGATCTAAATGTATGATTTAACATGAGTTATTGATCTTTTATGAGGGGAATTTTTACTTATTGACTTTTATGTGAGCCATTAGATATCCTTGTCAATCTCTAAGATCATTTGCACCATTGTATCTTTTCCAACTCGAGGCTTAATTAAGGATTTTCAAATCCAAACACTTATTCGTATATCAAATTTGATGGCTACATGAACATTTTACACTACAAGTCTAACTTTTCATGCTTATAACTTGAGATAGAGAACATGCCAAGCCCTTATTTTTGTATAAGATGATCTTGACATGAAAAATAGCATGTCCATGTGACCCTTTAGCTTGTAGGGGCTTCTTGAGAAAATTTATAGAATCTACAAATGAACTAATTTGATCATTTTTGCATGACATCCTGATGATGGTCTAGGCCCTTAAACTTACACCATTCATCTCTTGTCAACCATTCAAGGTTATAATGAACTCTTAAGGCTTTGTTAATCTTTTTCATGTCCTTACAAGATTATGAACACCATAATAACCTAATTAGATCATCCATTTGCATTTATAGACCCACTTCTAAGCCATTTGATCATCTTATTCATTAGCAAATTTCCGTATCCTCTTTATGTAGGAAAAAGCTTGCTATATGGGCCAAAATGGCCAGCATGTATGGTGACTTGGATAGCTTGACTAGCCTATTGATCATGGAACCTAGAATTTGATCAAGCTTGATCATGATGACTAAATGATTAAAGTATTACTCACAAAAGAACTCTGCTTGATTCATGGAAACATTTTTGGAGCAATGGGACACTCATAAACACTAGAAAAGAAAATAAATAGACTAGGGAACCAACTATAAAGCAAAAAAACAACAAATAAAGCAGTGTGCAAGAGCACTTGGAGTTAAAGATAGACCTATCTACCTATGTACAATTATAATGAGTTAACACTAGTAGTATAACTTAAGATACCTCCCATTGATAGGGATGGTAAGGCTCTCTCCATTCAATATGGAAAGCTTAAATGCATTTCTCTCCTTGTAACTTTTAATGGCATAAGGTCTACTATAAATGATGTCAAAGTTAGAGTGGTTTCCTAGTTTTGTAGGGTCCTCATCCCATTTGATGATTATATCACCTTGTTGGAATGTCTTTGAGGAATCTCTCTTGTCAAATGAATTATTAATTTGGTGTTGATTGGAACACATGATGTGAATAGTAGTGTCCTTTATTTCCTCTAACTGGCTTAGATCATTCAGCCTTATCTTCATAAAATCATCCTCAAAGAGTTCAAGTTGGTGTGCAAGCTCTAGTGTAGGTAATTCAAAAGAAATAGTAATCTTAGATTATTTCCCATGGATAATAAGGTATGGGGAGTATCTAGTGGATTTGTTAGATATCACTATATCTTCCCATAAGGTAGTCTTGAATCTAGTCTGTCACTCCCTTTGACTATCATCCATAGTCCTCTTGATAATCTTCAATAAGTTCTTATTTTTGGACTCTACTAGTCCATGCCCTAGTGGGCAATAGTTAAAGGATGCCTTAAGATAAATCCCATGTGATAGATCCCACTCACACACCTTGTGTCTTCCAAAATAAAATGCATTATCAGAAATGATTATAAAAGGCACACCAAATCATGTCACAAGGTTGTCATAAAAGTCTAAAATAACATCTTCATTAGCCTCCTTGATGGCATCTACTTCAACCCATCTTGTAAATTAGTCTATATATGTAATGATCTAGTTTTGTCCTTTAATTTAAAAGGGGTGTATCATCCCTATGAAATCTAAGCCCCATTGCATGAAAGGTTTTTCTACTTGTATTGGTTGCAAGGGAAGAGCAACTAGTTTTTGCTTCCCAACAAACATTACACATTTTTTGCATTTTCTTAAACATGAATATATATCTCTAAACATTTTTGGCCAAAATTACCCATATATAATGATCTTGGAGATTGTGGTCTTAGAAGCAAAGTTCCCACTAGTTAGACCATCATTAAACTGCTCAAGTATCTTGTTTACTTGGCATGTTTTCACACACCTTAAAATCATGCCTCCCATGTCTCTCTTGAAAAGTGATCTATAAATCATGACATAATGTATGCTTTGCAACCTAAATTATGTCTCTCTTGGCCCTATATATTCCCATAGGACATTGTCCTGACTCAAGAAATCTTATTATATCATTTGCTTAACTAAAAGGTATGTTGTCTACAACCACCTGTCAGCTATCATGGACTGTCACACTTGATCTTTACTTACTTATGTTGTAAGGCTATGTGACTATCGTGGACTTTAAACACTTGATATTTATCTTATTTTACTTATGTTGTAAGATGATCACATAACCCACTAACCCTTACAATATTTGTAACTCTGACTTCAAGGTCATACTCCATGTATATTGCCACCCATCTATCTCTTTTCTCATTGAGGTCTCTATTGAGTATAAATTCTTTAACAATTGGTTGCGCCACCATGATTACATTTTTTATATTAGATACAATGTGCCTAAACTTATTAAAACCCATTAATACTACAATAACATGTTTATATATAAATATATACCTCTCATCATACCCTTTAAGTCCTAACTAAAGAAATCAATTGGTTGTTTTAGACCTTGCTCATTCTTCTACATCAACATGGAAAAGATTGCATCCACTGTAAAGAAGGCATACTAGTAGAATTCCTTGTTAACATCAATATTAAGAAGTGTATGGGCATGCGATATGGCCTCCTCATTGGCTTTAAAAGTTCTTTTACCTTAACTTATCCATTTAAATTATTTGCTTTTTATTAGCATATGATTAAGAGGCCTAAATATCTGTACAAAGCATGGGATAAACCTTCTTATGTAATTGATCTTTCCCAAGAAACTCTACAAAACTTTATTATGCTTGGGCAAATGTAAGGATAAGATGGACTCAACTCTTCTAGGGCCTATGGAAAGACCATCCTTGGACACTACATGACCCAATAATCTTCCCTAATAAACACCAAGTATTCATTTTTTAGGATTCAAAGACACAAAAAATTCTCTACATCTTCCAAAGACTAACCTCAAGTGAGCAAAGTCATTAGCTAGGTCTTTTGAGAAACTAGTGACATCATCTAAGTAGATGAGCACCATGTCATTGATTAAACCTTCAAGGGTAACATCCATTACCCTCTGACAATTTACCCCAATAGTAGATAGTCCAAAGGCATTTTCAAGTATGCATAAGTGCCCCACTCTGTGGTGAAGGTAGTCTTATGCCTATCTTTTTCTTTAGCCATGATATAATTATATCTAAAATAGCCATCAAGTAATGAGAACCTCTGAGAACCTTCTACCTTCTAAATAATCTAATCCATTGAGGGTAATGGATAATGTTGTTTTAAAGATACCCTATTGAGGTCCCTAAAATCAAAAAACAAACATATCTCCCCATTTTTATTCATCATTGAAACAACATTTTCCACCCATGAGGAATGTTTGATGGGAAAATGATCCTTGATTTAGTCAACTTAAAAATTTGCCTTCTCATTAAGTCATCCACTTTTGGATTGACATCCCTTTGTTTTTTCATAACTAACTTTGCATTTATCTTTAATTTAATGGTGTGTTTTGAAATCTTGGGATGAAATCCATTCAATTCCTTATATTCCCATGTAAATACATTAGATAACTATTGACATAAAGTAAAAATCACATATCTTTCTTTTGTTGTGTTGACCTTTCCTAACTTCAACAGTTTATCTTTGAAGACCTCTACCTTCTCGTAATGTTCCTCTTTGGCTAAGATACATGATTTGCATTTTCTCACTTGGTCATATTAATTAAAAATTATTTCCAATGTCACAAGCCCCTTAGATAGCTTGTTAGATCTCAGTTACACTATCTGATCACCATATTGATGTTGGAGCTTGTCTTGATTCTTATGGTAGAATTCTACCTCTTACATCTAAAAACATATAATTTGATCATCATTTTCAAACACTTGCCAAGTCACCTCATTGTCAATTACAACTAGTCTATAGATGACCTTGACCTTGTATTGGCTCCAATTGCCTTTGACTATTTATACAATCTCATACTAGGATCCAATGGCTAGAAGCCTATATGCATGTTAATTTGACTCTCTTGGTGTGGATTGTATATTGAATACCAAGAAGTCTTCTATGAGATCCCATACATGGTTCTTGTAAGCTTTAAAATAATGATTCTTGACTTCACTTATGCCTCTCACTTGTACAACAAGCTCACTATCACCCTTGACTTGAAGAAGTTTGACACTTCTTCTTCTTGCCTCTTAGAAACCATGTAAGAGAGATTCATATTCAGTTGTGTTTGAGGTGCAACTAAAATAGAGTCTTGCAAATAAATAGTAATTTTGACCTAAGGGTGAAACCAACATGTCTCCAACTTCACTACCATTCTTTGACCTTGATCTACCAAAGAATAAACTCCATAAACCATCTTCTTCTTTGGGATTGTTAGTTAGGCAAGGTATAACAACACCTTCCTTATGCATATAATACACCTCTAAGCCTACTTCTTCAATACTACTATACAGATCAAATTCATAATTTTTAGCTGCTCATTAATCTAGGTATAGATCTAAGATGCCTTTAAGATGATCATGAGGTTATTGTTCATTAAAATCTTCATCCTCATTAAATATTATGTAACTGGAATTTGTAAGATTAGGCATATCAGGTTCTCGATGGAATCTAGTGATAGGTTCTAACCTAATAGTGACCCTAGTACCTTATTTGGTCCTAAAAACCATGAGTGACTAATTAGAGCACAAATAGACTCCAATATTTTTAGTAAAGTCCCTAGATAAGCATAGGGCAAAATATGGGGGTAGGTCTACAACCATTACATCCTGAGTGATGACACAATTTGGGTAGGCTACCAATTTGATCTAGAGATCTTTCAAGATGCCTACTATCTTAGTGGGGGAGCCATCCAACTAGAGAACACCTTTTTCATTAGGCACATACTTAATCTCAAGCTTATTTTCTATGGATTTAGGCATTTATAAGGTTGAAGCACTTGAATTTATCCTATAATTATATACCAAATAGTCTCCTATCATGATTGACAAATAAAATGGAGGAGGTTTGACAATTTTAGAGGGATAAACAACATTATGAACTTGACTTTGACTAGGAACTTGACTAGGAATTAGACTACGGACTTGATTAGGCTAACTAATATTAGTCAAAATAGTGTTCACCTTATCAACTACCTTGTTCACATGAGAAAATTTGGAGATATCTGTTGAAGGATCTATTTCTATCCTAGGATAGATAGAGAATCATACATAGACATAGTTACATTAGCCTTTTAAATATAATTCATAATATTTAAAGGAAGGCTAATACCTTTATTCAAAACCCTAGAAGTAGAAGCATCACTTGGTACTTGAGTAACACGAGGAATAAAATGAGACTTTTGTTTTTGTCCATGATGTTGGGGTATTTATTGAGTTACATGAGCTGTAGCATCTACATTTGAAAATGTAGGTTATTTATTGGCCTATAGAGATGATGAATATGTCCTAGGTTGCCCCATGTTGTCATCCAACATCCTCTTCTTAACCCTTGTCTCAACTGCAACTAGTTCATCTACTATTTATGAAGTCTACCCCATGTTTATTGCAACATGCTCAGACATATGCTCCCATTCTTGAAAGTTCATGTGGGTGGTGCCAGCAAGTGATTTACCCATTTTCGATTGTTATTGACTCTGAGATTTTGATAGTGACATGGTAGGAATATTATCTTGATTCATTAGGGGGCCTTGTGGTAGATGAGGGATTATGTCATGGCCATGGAATGGAGGGGCATGATTCCAAGTAAGATATTTATATATTTCTCCACTTGCATCCATTACCATCTCATTGGATTGTCCCCATGATTTCCATTAGCCCTAGTAAGCAAGGTTGTTCTATATGGGGACCAAAGCTCTTGAGCTACTTGCAACTGCAAGATTATAACCATTATTATATATAAGTTAAGTAATTTGGCCTTGTACTTGATGGTTTGATGTATAAGTGGGTGTATTATAGGATTGAGTAGGGTATTGGGCTTATAACTAACCTTGATATGACCTATATAAAGTATACTATTATCTTTCTATATCCACTATCTTTTTATTTTATGCTTTCAATAGGTTTCAATCTTTGCAAATTTGTCCACTTGACTATCCTTAGGTTGAGATTGGTGGTTTAGGGTTGGAAATGGATCAATGGTAGGTGGGGTTAGTTGAAACTTAGGAAAAAGTGTCATGAGACGTCTTGGCATGAGTTTCCATACTTGTATCAAATATTTTTATGCCCTTATGGATACCTCATAAACCTCAAGTAGAGTTATCCCACCAATAGATTAGATCATGACTTCAATATCTAAATTTAATGCTCTTAAATAGTAAATAAAAGCATAATTAGGTGTTGGATTGATGATGACATGGATATTATGTCACATCTTTTGGAACCTCTAGTATAAGTAAACCATATATTCCTAGGATGCCCTTTTGACCGAGTTTAGTTGATCGACAAGTGACAGATAGTCACTTCTATCCTCAAAATGCTTATGTAGACATTAATCAAACTCATCCCATGTATTGATTAAAGTAATAAATAAACCCCTATACCATTACAAGGCTTTTCCTTTCAAAGATGTGGCTAGTAGTCTCATTGATACATTTTTTTGTGTGATATTACACACTGAGCAAATATTTGTAATGTTAGATATGCATTCTACAAAAGTAGTAGAATTTTATCCTATAAAGTATGGTAGACTCTTCAAAGAATAAGTAGGGATATCATCATGTTTTTAAGGTTAAGATGGATACCACCATTGAAGGGTATATAATTTTTCAACCTAGGCCTTGCTATGTGCACTTACTTTGGTGGACTTTTAGTGGGTTAAGTATGACCAGGATTTGAAAATTTTGGATATATGGGAGAATTAGGGGGTCCTCGATCAGGTTGTAAAATAGGTACCATCTTTTTCCTTGTATTATCTAAAGATAATTACATGAACTAGACTTTCTTACCTTTCAAAGCAGACCTAGTGGAGATCTTGTTCATGAATTAGTCCTTAATCTTTTGATGGCTTCTCTAAGATTCTCAAATGTTCTTCCATGTTATAAATGTGTTCCAAGCTGATTTTCATATGCTTTACTTGATGTCCCATCGATCATGCCAAAAATATTGTAGACTTAGACTAAACCCAAGATGAAAATAAAAGTGTTCAAGTTCTACTTTCAAACCTAGTCCAACATGCGAATGACCCTAGGATGTGGTTTACCTATATTTGGATCAGACCTATAGGGTTCTTAATGAGGCTAGCTCCTCAAATATCATAACTTGAACCTCTCTTTATAAAACCTAAACAAGTTGGGCTGAAAAGAGTGAATAAATTACATGAAATAGGACCTATTATAAGATGTGGTCATGCACCAAGTGTTCAAAGATCCACTCTCAATTTTGAACTCTTAACACACTAATGGGTTATGAACAGAACTAATGCAATGCTTAGTATTGTTTCCAGGAAACAATATTTCACATAGAGGTCAATTTGACTACTTAAGGCTAAAGGGCAATAGAGATAAGGCCTAAATGAAGGCGCTTATAGTTAGCAATCTACCTTATCCTTAAGACATAAATGTTATGGCACACTATATGACCTATAAGGAACATTTGTTAGCATTTAGGTTAAAATAAGACATGTGAAGGGAAGATTAGAACACTTTTTCATATCACATCAAGAAAACACAAAATTCTAAACACATATTAACAAACACTACAAATGCCTTTCTCATTACTCCAAGAGGTGCATAATATAATTTTTGGTAGATTGTAGTCCTACCATTTCAAGGGATGATAATCAATAACTCAAAGGATATATCTATAGAGAGTAATGAAATCAATATGAATTTTGGTGATGAAAGTGGAATAAACAATCTCAATTATACTTAGAATTGTAGTTATAACACTCTCTACATTTATGCTCATTAAAATGCCTTGATTGATCAAGGTCACTTCAAACCAATGCATAGTTGCATTATTCTTTCATTGATGTTATTTATGGTTACAATGGTGGGACCAATTCATTTTCAAGTCAAGTTCTAGTGTTGATGCAATTATAATAACTAGATCAATGTATTAGAACATTTTCCTAGCATTGATTCCTCGTTATTGGTTTATTATGGCATGCAAGAATGGAAAGAAGGGACATAATCATGCTACTAGTTCTTGAGATGAAACCATTGAAGTCTATGTGTCTGCCTTTATGGCATTTTTTGAAATTTTGGATATGGTTCAGGTTGGATTAGGTTCAAACTTAGTTCCATGTATTCTATTACCATTGTCAAAAACTACTTCTTTGACCTCCAATGGAAAGGCTTCTAGGTTTGACTTTGGTCATCGAATATCGACTCAGGCCAATCAAATTATGCAAAAATTTCTTATCCTTATTGGTCTTAAATGATCTTACTATTATATCCTTGACTTTTTGACCTCCTATATACCATATATCTTCTTGTTATGAATGAATGTGAGCCATTGATTTCCTATCAACTAAGATTTTTGGACCTCTTGACTCGAGATCGCACCTTTGATCTACCTTGCATGATTAAACATGCACCATATATCTTCTTTGGCCCAATAGCCTTGTCAATCAATGCATACCACTAGATATCTATTTAGGTACTTGAGATCTTGACATTTTTCATCAATGCATTCATGATGACCTTTTGACTCCACTCGCACCATTAGATCTAAATGTATAATTTAACACAAGCCATTGATCATTTTTTAGGGGAATTTTGACTTATTGACTTTTATCAAAGATGTTATATCTCCTTGTTAGTCTTAGAGATCATGTGCACCCTTGGATCTTGTCCAATGTGAGGATTTTTTAAGGATTTTCAAATCTAAATGGGTGTTTATTGTAGCTCAAACTTAACGGTTGTGAGAATGTTTTACACTATAATTCTAACATTGCATGCTTATAACTTAAGCTAGAAAACTTGTCAAGGCATGATATTTGTATAAGATGATTTTGGCATGAAAAACCCATTTCCATGTGACCCTTTAGCTCATATGGGGTTCCTGAGAAAAATTATTAAATTTATAAATGCATTGATCTGCTCATTTTTCCATGATGTATTGATGACGGTCTAGACCCTTAAAATTACATATTTCATCTCTTGTAAACATTTCAAGGTTATGATGAACTCTAAAGGCTTTGTCAATATTTTTCATGCCCTAAATTATTATGAACACCATGAGAACCTGCTTAGATCCTCCTTTTACATTTTTGGACCCATTTCTAAGCCATTTGATCATCTACTTCATTGGGAACTTTGTTCATCCTCTCTATCTAGGTAAAATCTTGGTATGTGGGCCAAAATGGCCAACATTAAAATGTGATTGATGGGTTCACATCTAATATGTAACAAAAGTTAGGTTTTAATCCTTATACCTACACTATAGCATTCAACTAATATTATGTTCTCTTGTTGTAGGTAATTTGATCACTAATATAATTGAAACATAGATCAAACATAACCATACACCATTTTTAAATATTCAATGTTATATAGCATTATTGGCCACTTCATTAAATACTCCCCAAATATGTCCCAATCTTCTCTAGCCCTTCACCATGTTTTATCGTCTTGGTAATATTAATTATTGAATTCATTTCTAATATTTCCAAAATTTATTTTCCAATTATAATAAATAAGGGACAACATAGGTGATTAAAAAAATTTCCATGAATTCATCTCAAACCTCTGTATAAAAGCTATCCTTGATTTCTCAATCTAAATGGAAAGAAACAACTCATTTATACTTTCAATATTTTAACCCTCATCATAGATTAGATATAGATAGAAGGAATTTGTAGCCTCAAGGTATGTGCAAATGGAAAATGCCTTGAATCCAAAATGATTAAATGGAGTAAAGGATGGCTCCTTTCCTCTGGAGAAAGAGTATATTTGTGCATCATTTTCCAAAGCCTTTATGAAATGGATCACTACTATATGTCTTGTCACATGGAAGAAGATGAATTGAAAAAATACACTCTATATGATAAAAAAATACATTGTGGGTGTATTACCTCTAACTCTTCATTTGTGATTTTTAAAAAGGGAGGAGGTGAATGTGATAGTTGTGCCTCCACTCCAAATGATGATCATCTTCTTTATAACTCAAATGATACCAGAATGATGGAGGAGGATAAAGATAAGGATAATTATAGTGTACACATTTTAATGGAGAGATTAGCTCCCCCAACAAACAAAAAGCATCCAAGGCATATGGATGGTTGAATTTGGATTGCTTGTGTTTGTTATAAGTATAAATAACATTAATTTATTTTAAGAAAAAAAAATATGACTAATAAGAATGATTTTTTAGTGAGGTCTCTAGGTAAGTGTTGTAAGTTTAACTTCAGATATTACTGTGTTGACTGATAATAATCCCACCTTTGACAGGTGTGAAATCTAGTCTTGGGTACAAAAGGAGGCTCAGGTCTCCCTCTATGAATAGAAGATAACACAATAATGAAATAGCACACTAGGGAAACAGAAATAACAACCAAAACAATGAACAAGAGTGAACCAACTAGGGTTTTGGAAGAATCCTAATTCATGAACCATTTTTGGACTAGTATAATAACTAGCTTGGGTTCACAAAGAAGGAGTCCTAGGTCTTCATAAACTAAAGATGACCTGATCAAGAAACAAAGATAATATCAAAAGAATAGGAAACTAACTCCTCATTATCCTTAGAGTTATATAAACACTTTCCTGCTAACATCAAAACCTTGTCACTAGGGTTAAAGTGATCTTTAGCCTTACCAACATCTTTTTTAGCATACCATTGTTTCCTTTTATTTTTAACCATTTTATAACCACCCTTATTGGTGCATGGTAAAATTTTGATAATAAGATAGAAACCAATGGAGTTAGGGTTAAAATAACTATAATCCTTATGGGGCATCTGAACCTCCTTATCTTGCTCACTCTCCTTTGTCAAATTTGAATCTACATGGGGGCCTTGATTAGTTGAGGTGATTAAAGTATAATGATTTTTTGGGGATTACATTTTTAGCCATGAAAACCTCTATTAGTGCATCCTTTTCCACTATGAGATGGAAAGGAAGAGCATCTTTTCATGAATTTTCCATTTTGTTCACTTTTTAAAACATTGTGGCAATCTTCACAAAGATGATCAATCTCAAATCAATAATATAAATATAATAGGATACCCTAAAAGTATAGAGGTTATTACCAGTAATGATCCTCAATTTTAAGCTCAATTTTACTAAGAAGGGCCATGAAGGTGTTGAGGATAATAAGGATTCTTGCATACATAGTGTGGGATGAAAAATTAGAGTTAGAATCAACAAAAAGGATCTCTCCAATGAGATTCCCAATGGATTTGAAATAGGGGGTGGGCTGTAACTAAAGGGGGAGATGGGGGAGACAAACCCAAATGGGTCACACTTTAAAGGGTTTATAAAGTGGTTCAAATATAGGGAATCAGGGCTTCCTCACTAAGGGGTGAATATCAAAGCTCCACAATTCCTATTAGATCAATGCCTTATCTTCAATGTAGTCAAAATCAACAACAAATAAAATTTTAGTACATGAGTAGATTTCCATATTTCCTCTAATCAATAGGAGCCAATTATGATGAATCCATGCATGGAGGGAAAGTAGCTTAGGCAAAAAGATAACAAATATGTAGATCTTACCTTTTTTAGAGAATCATTCCTTAATTTACCTTATAGATTATTTCTCTTCATCTGCAAAAACTAGCACAAGGAATGGGGTTTCATGGGATGCATTAACCAAGGGCTTGGGTCATTTAATAATAATGAACTTAACCTTACTAGGGAGGGATAGTTTTAAACCCTATTCTTACCTTGTCTCCAATGATATCTGTGAAAATAGATTCCCTTTGGTGAGAGAGACCATAGATTCAAAATAAAATACCTTTGCATCCAATAATGACTCATTCCCCTTCTCTTCTAGCCTATATGGTGGCCTATGGTTCCTAGAATACATAGGGATAGTAGCCCAACAAGAAACATTTTGGTCATCCTTACAACCTTTCACATCTACCATAGAGTATCCATTCACATCGTTGCATATAAAAGGTTGAACATAAATGTGAAGAGGGTAAGCTGAGCTAGGTATAGGGCTAGATCTAAGTAGGAATTTGGATATAGCGGAAAGAGAATTTGAAATCGGTTCCAAATGGGATCATAGAGAGGTGAGGAGAATTATTAGAAGGCATCTTGAAAACCAACATTAGATAATAGTGTAATTTATTATTAATATATAAATAAATGATTTTATGGATGAAAACTTGTATAATAAATGATTATATGAATCAAAAAATAGAAAAAAATTTAAAAAATCATTAAAAAGATAAGTTTAAATATTTAAATAGTATGTATAATAATTTTTTTAATAAAACAAAATAAAAATAGTCTTCACTTTGAAATATCCAATTACTTAATATTAACATAATGCTAGATAATATTTAAATAAAACATTCACATGAAATTTGGACTTCATTTTATTTAATTTATTATACAAATATTTTATTTCAAACATAAAATATATTCCTTATTAATGGGCCAAAAGTATGTAGCTGAACAAATTATCTCCATGTTGTGTCCTTGTGGATTTGACCCCCTATAGGTTTCTTTAAATTAAATTTTGATGGTGTAGAATGTGGGAATTTAGGAGACTCAAGGCAAGTTATAGTATTCAAGACTGTTCTAGTTGTCTCATTCTTTCCTCTTCAGTTAATATTCAAGATTGAACCAATAATGAAGATGAATTCCATGTAGCTTTCTTGGGCATTCAAATAGTAAGACAATGTGACATTCAATTTTTGGTAATTAATGGTGATTCTAATATCATTATCAAAGTGATTTAGAATAGTCAAGATAAGGCTTCATAACTCAAAAACATCCTTAATCCTATTTGGACTCTCCTTGATGAAATGGAGTCAAGTTCAATCTCTCATTGATATAGGGAATCTAAAAAAAGGTCTAACTTCAATGTAAATTGGAAGGTAGATCAAGTGTATGATTTGGTGTTCAATGATGTCTAAGATAGATGGTTGGGACTTTAAATGATGGACCTTTGATGTCATCATTACATGATGGGATCCTCTACTTATCATTTCATGTCATTTTATTCATTATTGAAAATTTTGGTGATTTTGTAAGTGTATTTGAGACCTCCAATCCATGATTGCACATTTATTTCTTGGTTACAAAGATTATTGACATGACTACCAACATGTATAATGTGGTATTTTTTCTGTTTGAGTTTTATCTTGGATAATTTTGTCTTGTTTCTTCCCCTATTTTTCTATCTATAACTAAGAAGATGTACTATAATGTATCTAATTTTGTCATGACTTCCCCTATCATATCTCTTCAAGCTGAGAGGCATGAGATGGCCTTTTAAGATAGTGTATTAGACCGTAGGCTTAGACTAATTTTCTTGCTCCTAAATTTGGAAGTCTTAGAGCCCATTTGGGTCATCATTGGTGAGGATTATGTGCATGTTATTTGGTGAAATAAAACTAATGCTATTATGACACCTTGTTTTACAAGAAATCTACTTCATGTGGTTCAAAATAGGGAAGAGGCTATACTATTGGTGGATTCCCCAGTATAGAAGGAGCTTTGAGGTTGCCTCATTGGGTGGTTAAATCACTCTAAAAAGGTCATATGTCCTATTATTCTTTTATTTGGCTCTCATTGTCTGGGGTCGATTCCCCTTAGTGTCTTCTAAGATTTTGAATCCCACTTCATTCAATTACATGCCACTTTCATAGCAATGGTAGAAGGCTAATGACCTAATTTTCCTTTAGCATATTCCTAGCTTGAGTCTTTACCATATCTATTTCCCTTCACAAATAAATTTGACTCAGAGGTGCTTGCATTTGTAGCTTCATACTTGGTATACTTTTACTCAAGTTATGGCATGGTGGCTTCTTGCATAAAATGCTAGGGTACATGTTGGTGGATAATTGAAGACCTATTAATTAATGCAAAATAGTCGTAGTTCATTGTGTATTCCATCAAGTTGGGTGGTGTTTACAGCCCTTGAAAATGTGGTCACTCAGATGATGGCAACCCAGGTCCTATTTACAAATCAACTTTGTCAAATATTCTTCTTTCTATGTAGTAGGAAGTTGTACTACTCTTTTTTTGTTTCATGTTTTATATCTTCGAAGTTGATCCTTAGTGTTTTGATGCTCCCCATTTGGTACTTGTGAATGGATGTTTGTTTCCACTTTGTTTGAAACTCTTCCCTTTGTTTCTTCTATACTCTTTTTTTATAGGGTAAGGGCCCTTTCCCTCAATATCAATCAAAAAATAAAATAAATTAAATTAAATTAAACATATTAATTATTATAATTTATTAGTCTTGAAAAATATAATATGTTAAATAAACTACATTAAAAAATTCTTGATAAAATATCAAAATATATTTCTACATTTTGAAATATAAAAAAGATACTACAATAGGATAATTAATAAAAATCTTTAATTTAATTATATTCTAATCATATTATTTTTTTAAACAAAACATGGCAATTATATAATAATAGACCAATTAATTGATAATAATATAAAGATAGAATATCAAAATGATTTAATTTTATTAAATAGAATATACTAAAAAACATGCTAGTTATTCTAATTTATCTTTTGATATGTGTAAAAGGAGGTTTTCGAAAGGGGCCATTCCCTTACATAAAATTAATGAAAGATATATATAAAAAGGGATAAGCTAGGACAAAGGTTATGAAATAACCAAAACAATCAAGACTAATAAAAAGATGTCAAAATACCATAATGCAAATGCATAAAGTCGAGGGATAAAATATGTGGCACTCATGGGGAGGGAAATGCTTTTTTTCTAAGTGCATACGTTATTTTAAAAATCAAATTGTGCCTTGGTATGATACCAAGGAAAAAGGACATACGACCTTTTTCTTTAAATTTTTTTTTCTTTTGCTAAGCATGAATTTCATTGTCTTGCCTTGATGGAGCTCTCACATTTTGAAGAGGGCATACGTGCTTTGACTTCACATCCCACTAGTGTGATTCACTATTTTAATCATGGTCTCAAGTATGTTTATTGTTAAACTTTAATTATAGGGTTTCAATTTATAAATTTTTATGCATAGGGTTTTGATATTAATCTTGCATTTAAATCACTCACATTGCCTGAAAAAAATATGTTTTTATAAATTTAAATACAAAATTTAGTGGACCCCATGCCTAAAGTAAATGTAGAATAAAATTATGATCAAAACCCTGAAAATTTTAACTTAGCATAAGAATAATTTGAATTGCATAAACAATATAATCCAAAATACAAAAAATTATAAATTATTACAAATAGTTTATGTCACTCCTCAAGTTATAGTGGACATGTTTAATGAAGTGGGAATGTCACTTTGTAACTTGATGCAATGTTCCATCAAAGAGATGTTTTGAAACAATATTATTATGATAAATTGTCATATGAGGACATTAAAAAAATGTATCAAAATTATATGTGTATGCTTGGTTTCTTAATCTTGGAACCAACCCACCACCACCAATGAGTTGAAAACATATGAACATTGATCAGTATATTCATACCGAGATTATAAGTAACTTTTGGGATAGGTGGTGGATGGTGTCTAATGAGCCTCTATTCAATAATAATGAGGTTCCATTATTATTTTTAAGAAAAATTTATTGTGAGTTTGTGATATGATAAATCCTAAATTATTTCAATATTAAGGCCTCCCAAGGTAGGTTATGTGGGTCCTCATTTGACAAACCAAGTGCTAGGTAGGACCAAAATCATCCTAACCAAGTTCAAATAAATAAAAGGACAATAATACGTGATTTTATCCTTGAAATTTTCCATCATTCCACACAAATAGACACCCTTGAGGCAATTACTAGTCTCACATAGGTTATTATTGACCATGGGATGTATACACTAAGGACTTATATATAGGCTCTAGGTAGTGGGACATATAATAGTGTCCCTCCTAATGTTGATGGTAGTGGTATTGGTGCTAGTGTTCCTCATACTAGTAGTGGCATAGCTAGCAATCATCCTAAAATTCTTGTACATCATTGCACATCATGTGGGAGGAAGTATATTGGACCCCTGTTTAGGGGTAACATACACATGCTAAATATATGGAGAATAGACCTACATTTTTGAGATACACTAGTAGCCATTAGTTTATGCCATTTATAGTACTTTCAACATCTCTAGACAACAAATTAAAAAAGATTATATTCCATCTATAGTTTCTTCAATACCTTAGGACACCAACACGCTTTAGTATCTATCATCTGGAGTTGATTCATGACATTATAAGACAAACATGCTAGAGTATACATCATTTATATATGTTTAATCACCTTGTGATGATAGCATGATAGACTTTATTCCATATGTATTTAATTCACCACCTCACTTGACCACACATTGGCCTATTATAAAATACATATCTGCTTCACAATTTGAATTTGACACACATGTTTAATTTTAATAAAATTTTGTTTATGTATGTAAAAGAATATTAAGTTTATTTTTTAGTTTATGTTTACTTAGTTGACTAATATTTGAGTAAAATTTTCATTTTTTTCTTGTATATATGATCACTGATATTTTAGGTAAACCAACTACCTTAGATTATGTTAATGAGGTTACAATCAACACTATGGTATCCTACATTTAGGTTTGGAAAGTTACGAATTACATAAAATTTTATATTTAATGTTAAATTATAATTTGGTGTATTATTCCTAAATTTTAGCTCTTTAGTGATATTTTTGTCCAATTAGTGTACTTATTTAATTTTATTACTATTTATATCTACGTATTTGTAATAATCACAATATCCTAGATAGAGTTGAAACACTCTCATAAGTGTAGCATATTTGTGTTTCATTAAAATCTTGTAATTTTATAAGATGTTGCATTTTATCTACACTTAAAATTGTGCATATGTTTATTTATTCACTAACATTGTTATCTCACATTCTTTTCTTAAGCCAAAATAAATATCAACTAGGTCATGATGATTTTAGAATGGTAACAACACAAAAACTATGATGCCAATGATCATGATAGTTAAAATGTTACTAATTACTTAGTGTTACACATATATCTCATTCTCAACTACACAAGATGACCTTAGTTTAATGTAGCAAACATTATATAACACAAGTTTGATTTGATGTAAATCAATTTCAAACAAATTGCATATAGTTCTTGTGCTTTCAGCCAAATCTCTATACTAGGTATCCACATTTTCATCTAAATAATTCTTTTAGTTTTTATAATTGGCTCGTTGTTTCATTAAGATATTAGGAACTTGTTTATTTCCAAGCATCTGGAAAATTCATGCATGCTTAGTCAACCAAAAGGTCACTTATCGGTGAAAAGAAAAACTAGCTAGAAGACTTATCTTATGATCTGAAGATCCATATAGGTTGCTGGAACTTTTGTATCAAAAATTTAGATGATCTTGTTGTTGTTTGATTTAAGTATAATAAATTGAATCAAATTTGATCCATTGTCCATAAATTTCCCACCCATTATCAACTCTAGAAGAATGATTTCATAATGATAAGTAGCATATTTCTCATTAAGCCTTAATGTTTTTGCATATATTGATGGTTAATGTAACTAATTGTGTACAAAACATATGCAAATGTGTTATTTTGGACCGAAGAAATACATGTGGCAATGCTAAAATTTGAGAAATGAGCTTAAAAATTATCATCTAAGATATTGTTAAGAGGTCTAACATTTTTTGTGAAGATGTTATACAAAGGTGATGCAATAGACAAGCTTTTCCAACATTGAGACACCTTCTAGTAGTTGTTACTAGGAAAGTACAAGGAAATCCTTCCTAAGTGAGCAATGACTGTTAATCATATAATTCTTTTCATTTGATGGCTATTTTGTTATGTGCACTTGTTAAAGGGCATTTGGAGGGGGTTGACTTGAATTCAAGGTATGGGAAATAAGACACTAGGAATTAACTAGTTGTATCCCTCATTGTAACTTCTACCATTTAGTTATAGTACCACTTTCATGTAGAAAATAATGATATGATATATCACTGGTTAGTTTCTCCTTCGAATGTTTTCAGTTGGTGTTATCAAAATGGTGTTCTCTCCCAAGTTGATAGGATTATTTGTCTTCTTGTCTCAAGGATGAGAAAAAAATCAAGTCTTAATAAAATTGAGGTAGGAGGATATTTCATTAGATTGAAATGGGCTTTATCATATACCTTGACAATACCAAACATGTCATATCATCTTTACTGATGATACATATCTACAAAATAGGGTTATACTAACTCTAGTCATGTTTAACATCACACGATGTGTCATAACATGATAGAACTATAAAGATGAAGTGTGGGCATATGTAAGAGACATGTCCCTTTATATTATAATGTATAGAGACATTATATATGTCATTGTAAAATATTACGAAATACACCATATGAGAAGAGATAGTAGAAAAGTGACTAGAAAATATAGAGATATAACATATGGCAAAATGGTAAATCTAAGAAACATGTCCCTTTATATTTTAATAAATTAAGACACCATATATGCCATTCTAGGATATTAGGAAATGTACCACATGAGAAAAGTTATTAGAAAGGTGGCTTAAGATTTATAGGTATAAAATATGACAAAATTTAATATACTATTATGAAGGGGAAAAATATACTATTAGAGTAGGACTTACCAATGTTCAATTGTTACATGTGTGAATTCTTATATCCCCTTATTAAAATTTATATTTGTTGAAGAAGTAAGTAGAAAAAATTGTAAGGTTTATTTCTCTATACGTATGTAACAACTAAATAATCAAGGTCATGATCTCGTAAACTGGTGTAAATGTGACTAATGCCAATAGAAGGTGCTTAATAAAAGAGGCCTATGAATGTATAACGAAAGGAAATATTGTTCAGGCTTGCTCTTGTTTAAAAAAATAAATTAACAATAACAAATATGAGCATCCTCTTGTTTAGAAAATAAATTAACAATAACAAATATGAGCGAAAGTAAGGAAATATGAAAATGTTAACTTGTTGCTTCATTAGTCTTTATCTAGTTCTTGCCAAGCTGTATTTATGTCTCTTCTAGTTGTTTGTAGGCAAGGAACGAGGATCATTACTACTGACAATTGAGTCTACTCAGGGTCTAAGTTGTTTTATGTTTGTCGTTTGGTCTAGCTGGCTTGTGATTTGGTCCATATCATGGGATAGGTCTTCTATTGTCGTTTTTGATGATTTGCATATGCTCAATGCTTGTTTATTTTCTAACTAATTTCAATGTATTTGTGTTTGTGTTTTTAATTTTTTTAATAAAAGGTGGGGGTGCCATCTAACCCTCATTCACCTAGCCAAAAAAAACACTAATCATAAATATTAAACAAAATATAAAATTTTATGTAACTATTCAATAATAATTTATTAATTAATGTTTTATTTTAATTTATTTTCGGAATTATTGGTCATGGTAATTTGCCCATCATTTAACAATCAACATAGATCAAACATAACCCTACACCATTTTGAAATTATTGAATGTTATAAGGGATGGTATATACTACGCGTAGCATTATTGGCTGGTTCATTAAATTCTTCCCAAATTTATTCCATGCTTGACCGACCCTTCCTCATATTTTGCCGCATTGGGAATATTAACTTTTGGATTCGTTTCTAATATGGCCAAATTTAATCTCCAATCGGAATACAGAGAGCGTGTGGGGACATTAAAAAAATGCCGAAAACACATTCCAACCCTCTCTATAAAAGGTAGCCTTGAGCTCTTAATCTGAACCCAACCATTTCTGCTTTCGATTTCGGAACCCTCATCAGAGATTAGATAGAGATAGAGATAGAGATGGAAGGAAGTTGTAGCCTCAATTGCAAGGTATGTGCCAATGGACAATGCCGTGAATCCCAAATCCTTACATGGACTAAAGGATGGCTCCTTTCCTCCGGAGAGAGAGCAGATCTGTGCACCGTTTGCGGGAGCCTTTATTAAATGGATCGTTACTGCATGACTTTTCATAAGGAAGAAGATGGTTGGAAAAACTGTAATCTCTGTGATAAAAAAATAAACTGCGGATATATTGCCTCCGCCTCTTCATTTGTGCTTTCTGATAAGGGAGGAATCGAATGTGTCCGTCATTGGCAGGGAAACTCACACGCTCTAGATAGAGAGACCAAATTGAGAGTAAATTCACTGAACAAGCGTGGTGGTCCGAAGAAAGTTATTGTTAAACGTTCTATTTCGATGTCGTAATTGTGTTGCATTTATTTTATTTCTATGGGCTAATTTCTAGACCTCTTTTCTTGTTGTAAGCTGGGTCGCTGAAGATTTTTTATGCAATAGTTTTTAAGTGTTCTTAATTGGCTTCCCTTTTGGATTTTACAGTTGTTTATTCTAGGGTTTACATTCTTTTCTATTAAAGAATATTTTAAAATGTGAAAGCCTTCAATTTATAGAATAAAAATCATTTTTCTTTTAATAATAAGAGATTAGAAAATCTTTTCTGGAAAAAAGAATAGTTCCATTGAAACAAGTATTTATGTTAATTAATTAGTTTTTACAGCAATATATAAACTTTTACTTTACTTAATGTTAAGTTAAAAATATTTTTTATAAATACAAACAAAATTAATTGATTTTTAAAAAAAAAATCAATATAATTAAGGAGTATGTTTTTTTGTTGATGTCTTTAATTAGTGATGTCTTTAACTACATGTTATAACTTCAATTTCATATATCATTATTGTTTATTTTGACTACATGTTATAACTTCAATTTTACATATTATTGTTTATTATTAATATATAAATGTGATATAAAATTAGAGAATATTTAAATAAAAATTTCATAAAAAATTGAGCTTAGATTTTATTTAATTTATGTAAATAATTAATTATAAAAAATAAAATATATTAAATAAACTAAACTAAAATTTCTATTACATATCAAAATACATTTTTACATTTTAAAATATAAAAAATATATTATAATAAGATAATTAATAAAAATATTTAATTTAATTGATGAGATGGGCGTGTGTTGGTAAAGCAATTTGGTTGTCACATGCACCACCCAAGTTCAAATTTTGGAGGTATTGGAGGTTGATTGTGGACGTCGAATTGTAACTAGTTGTTGCTCAAGGTATTGGCCGGTTGTGGCCATATTATCAATAGTTGTGTCCATTAAATTGTAACAAGTTGTTGCTCCAGGTATTGGCTGGTTGTAGCCATATTACTAGTATTGGCTAATTGTGTTCATTAAATTGTAATCGGTTGTCGCTCCGATCAAAAGCTTCATATCTGTCTTTAATTAGTGATGTCTTTAACTACATGTTATAACTTCAATTTCATATATCATTATTGTTTATTTTGACTACATGTTATAACTTCAATTTTACATATTATTGTTTATTATTAATATATAAATGTGATATAAAATTAGAGAATATTTAAATAAAATTTTCATAAAAAATTGAGCTTAGTTTTTATTTAATTTATGTAAATAATTAATTATAAAAAATAAAATATATTAAATAAACTAAACTAAAATTTCTATTACATATCAAAATACATTTTTACATTTTAAAATATAAAAAATATATTATAATAAGATAATTAATAAAAATATTTAATTCAATTGATGAGATGGGCGTGTGTTGGTAAAGCAATTTGGTTGTCACATGCACCACCCAAGTTCAAATTTTAGAGGTATTGGAGGTTGATTGTGGACATCGAATTGTAACTAGTTGTTGCTCAAGGTATTGGCCGGTTGTGGCCATATTATCGATAGCTGTGTCCATTAAATTGTAACAAGTTGTTGCTCCAGGTATTGGCTGGTTGTAGCCATATTACTAGTATTGGCTAATTGTGTTCATTAAATTTTAATCGATTGTTGCTCCGATCAAAAGCTTCATATCTATTATATATATATATATATATATATATATATATATATAATATATATATATATACACCAGGTATTGGCTGGTTGTAGCCATATTACTAGTATTGGCTAATTGTGTTCATTGAATTGTAATCGGTTGTTGCTCCGATCAAAAGCTTCATATATATATATATATATATATATATATATATATATATATATATATATATATATATATATATATATAATTTAACTATATTTTAATTATTTTATATTTTTATACAAAACATGACAATTATATAATGATGGATGAATTAATTAATATTGATATAAAATTGGAGAATATACATATAATTTGAACTTGATTTTATTTTATTTATTGTAATTAGTTTAATACATTAATGCATAAGGATTTAGTTACGAGTTTAAGGTAAATATATGCATACATAGGTGTGTATAACACACATTACCTTTGCTTGGTCCCACTTTTAGTATTTTTCTTGTGTAAGATCTATAACCAAGAAAATGTAATAGAGTAAATCAATCCATATAATATTAAATTTTAAGAAATTTAAATGTTTGAAAACAAAGAGAGCAAGGAAGGAGTACACATGTGTATTGATGAAACTAAAGCTTTAACTTTGTAAATATGCTTTATTATGAAGCATTAGAGCTTAAATAAGTTTAGACCTTAACCTTAGATAATTAAAGAAAGATATTAGAATGTATTATTCCACTAATCTGATATTAGGATGAATTGTGACATGGCCATTGAGATGACAAAGCCTTAATCGCACAACTGAATATGTAATCTGGTGAGGGTGAGTGATCTAATCAACTCATTATATAAATATGGTAGAGATTGTATAATTTAATCACTCCAACCTCTAAATATAGTGATTTTGAATGATTTAATCATTTCAAACTATAAATATGTAAAAACCATTGTATAATAATAATAATAATAATAATAATAATAATAATAATAATAATAATAATAATAATAATAATAATAATAATAATAATAATAATAATAATAATAATAATATAGTTTTTAAGGTCCACGATGCCAATTAATGCCTTGGTTATGGTCTACAAGGCATGTCCAGCATATGGGACCACCTCATACTCCCACTTGATAATAGTACATCCTGGTGTTATCATTACATCTTCGTGAATAGTCTAATTGGTAAATTAGTAATTATTGGTGTAATATCATGGTCTATGCACCTATAATATGTCTTAGATGGATAATATTCATCATAAATTTGAAAAAAAATATTTCATATCTATATATGCAAATTTGATGCAATGTATAAGATTTTGACCCAAATGTGTATGAACCATGAAATTGAATTGAAGATTGTGCAAGTGTTGAGGACATATATTTTTATGACATTTTCCCACTAAAATATGAATATACTGAGTGTGTAAATGTGGATGTCATGCCTTTATGACATGCCCCCATTCAAATCTAGAAACTATGAAAATTGTGGAGGTCATATTTTTAAGGCATGCCTTCACTGATATTTTGCACTGCCCCCGATGCCCCGACTACCCACCCACCGCCCCGCACCCCCTCCCGCCCCCAACTTTGAGATGAGGAAGATAGATAATTATATGTAAATTAAATCAAAATGAATAAGTTAATTATATAATTTGTGTATGAATCATGTATCATATAGTAATAACATGTGGAAGTAGATATATCAATGAATTTTATAGGATAAGATCACATCAAGTTCTAAGATGCATGATATGGATCATTCGATGCCTAGATATTAGCAATAAAACTTAAACACAACTAATTAATACACAAATACAAGTGCACTCAATTTAATTCAAAATAATGGTCCAATGATATCACATACAAGGGGCATGTTGATATTCTACACAAATGAAAGGAATGACATATTTAATTTTCCAATCAACATAGAATGATATATTCAAATGTACAATAAATATACAATGGCATAGGGACCAATGCATAAGAACATATTCAAAAAAAATTCAAGTAAGATAATAGAAAGCAATGGAATACATCCAAATAATTTTAAAATAGGTGAAGCATAAACAACTAGTATAAGCATATCATACTAGTCCCTACATAAATGTGTTAGCAAAAAATATTATGTAACATAACATATCAAGTATAATGTGAAAAAATTGATTATAGATATAGACATGCATAAGAATTAGTATTTAATCTCAAACATGATAATATATAAATGATAAGAAAGGATATGTAACATGTGTTGATTGTGATCAAAGAAGCAAATTCTCCTAACGTATATAACTAATTATCTGGTACACATCTATACACTTGCACATTGAGAAAAACTAACCCATTCATTCCAAATTCAAAACCAATCATGAGGAATAGTCACAAGCCAAATATGAAGCATACCAAAGTGAAGTCAAATAAAACATTGTTAAGTATCAAATCTAATTCATTAGTTCCATTCATATAATAATGAAAGAACAAGTACAAACTTACAGTAAGTAGGAAGATCTACATGTAGTTTGGTTTCCCTCTTTGGAGTATCAAATGTGTAGACAAAAATTAATCATTAATGGGGGTTGATAAGGGTCATCTCAATACATTACACTTTCCTATTTTTTGCATATTCTATCCCTCACAAGCACACCTAGGATTTCAAGGTGAAGGAGGTTGATATATGGGGTTATGCATATCATCAAGTTTTGGCATCCACATACATATATTTTATAGATAGTTATATTTAACCATACGATCATAGACCTCTCTTATAACATCCCTACTGGGATCTACCTAGAAATGTATGATTTTATTTTTAATTAAACACATAAACCAAAATAGATTATGCATGAGAATCTAACAGAGATCAAATAAAGCAATCCAAAATAAATAACAAAAACAAAGCATATTACATTAGTGATCTCTAATATCATGAGAGTACATCATAATGCCAATATAGAAAGTAATTATATTAATTTAGCTATAGTTGAAACAAATCTATAATCAATATTTTAAATATTCAATAACAAACTTTTAAAACTCATTAGACAATTTTAAACAATAATTACAATATAATATAATGTATATATAAGATACATGGCTCCTTTGGAACATTGTTCCTAAACTCAAGTATCTGTATAAATCTCAAGTGTTATTTTGATAAGTAGTACTACTATGGAAAGGGAGAGTATTATCCAAGCAATTTTCTATACTAACCATGGACCCATGATCCCCCACACTAATCCCATTAGGAAATAGCCTTTCCTTCATGGATGAATAGATAGTGATATCATGAGAATCCAGAGAGACAAGAAAGTACCCATGTGTTGTATGACTTCTAAACTAAACATGCAGTGTATCATAGAAAATTTGATATATTGCAAGATATCATACATGCATATAAATCATACTCATGAAATGATAATGTTTCACTAAACATACTTTGGCCAAAATTTTAAGAATAGTAATTAAAAGTGATCTATAGATCAATCATATTTATACACATCACTTGATTAGACTATCTTTATCTGGCACTGTGATGCTAGTAAGTCAGTGAATTCCATTTCACTTGTTACTTAGAATCAACACTGTAGATTAGTCAAATGAAATTCAACCAAAGATTCATATAATTTACTTCTTACTAACAAATACATCATGTAACATGCTAAACATAAGATCTACCCAAACATACATTTATTACGTCAAACCTATGAACCAATTTTTTATTATTTTCTATACCATACTAGAAATAATGACTACAATTTATACTATCAAGTAAGTGCATAGAGTTGGAGGACAATTCCATGGATATGTTAGGTAGCATGATCATGGTAATAAATAATATGATTGCATTATTTAATTAATGTGATCATATTATTTAAATTATGGCTCAATAATTATTGAGCTATAACACAAATATGTTAATAGATAATGCGATCTTTTAACAGATAATGTGATCATGTTATTATAAAATTAATAGCATGATTGTGTTACTATTATTTTGCGCACTAAAAAAATGAACATGTAAATATAGAAAATATTGGTTAATATGTAATGCAATCACATTATTAATAATACAATCACATTATTGATAACATGATCACTTTCTTGTTATTTTATACATAAAAGCATGTGGGAGCTGCAAATGAAGAAAATTTTGATCAGAAGCTTATATTTACTACTCTAAATGTTAAGCAATAAAGTAAAAGTTTAAATTTATATTTTTATCTTTATTTTTTATACTTTAAATTTATTTTAGTAAATATAACAAATTAGGATCACAAAGCATCTGATAGAGTAGGTCTCATAGTTTCATGCCTTATGATGTGAAAAATAATTTTTTAAAAACAAATATGATTAGTACTCAGTCATTTTCATGGTCTATGTATTAAACCTATAAATTTTAGGACATAATTTTTGTCATTAATGTCCATTTTTGGTAAACATATAGTCATTTTTAAGGTCTTTGTGCCTTCCAGATTGATTCCTAGAATTTCTAGGAGACTTAGGTTTGTCAAAATTAATATTTTCAAACGACTCATTTTTAAATTAATTCAAAGTGGTGTGATTAGGGTAGCATATGTCACATTGATGACATTCACATATCAAACAACTATTCTATGTTAATTTCACTTTTTCATTATCCCTTTCTCATCCTTAATCACTTTTTACTCATGCCTCATTACCCCTAATCACTCTCTCATCATTATTCATTATCCCTAATCACTCCGTTATTGATACTCATTGTCCCTAGTCATCTCTAGTCACTCTCTTATCATCCTTGATTACTCCCACATTGACCCTCACTATAATCATCCTTAATCACTCACTACTCATCCCTCATCATCCATCATCACTCCCTCATTGACCATCACCATCCCTCATCATCTTCAATCATTCCCTCATCATCCCTAATAACTCTCTCATTATCTCTCATCATCCCTAATCAGTCCCTCATTAGATCTCACCATCCCTAATCATCACTTCATCATCCCTAATCACTCCCTTATTGACCTTCATAATACCTTATCATTTATAATCACTCCCTCATCATCCTTAATCACTTGTTCATTAACCCCCACCATCCCTCACTATCCTTAATCAATACTTCATCATACCTCATCATCTCTAATCACTCATTCCTCATCCCTCATCACCTCTAATCACTCCCTCAATAATACTCACTATCCTTCATCATCCTGAACCACTCCCTCATCCTCCCTATTCACATCGTCATTGACCGTCACCATCCCTCATCATCCCTATTGACTCCCTCATCATCTCTACTCATTTCATCCCTCCTCATCTTTAATCACTCCATCCAATACATTGATGGTGTTATTTTATTGGGGTTTAACAATTTTAAGAGCTATAAGTGGAGAGTTGAGTGTTAGCATAAAATATAAGACATAGTGATCAAAATGATGTGGGGATAAATTTGAAACAAAAATATTCAACACCTATATAAAAATATTGGCTTATTAAAAATGATGTAATTTAAAATAAAAAAAATTGTCAAAATAAGAGAAGCAAGTAAAACCACCATAGCACCCAAAATGGGTAGTAAATACATGAGGATAGCTAAGCTATGTGATTTCCTAAAACTAATTAATTGCTTTCCATATGAGGACATTTTATGATTTGAATAATTACATTGAAGGCCTTCTATTTGTATGTCTATTGATTGAGTCATCATACCAAAGAGTGGAAAATAATTTTCAAATGATTATAAAAAGTTATCTAAGATTGGAAAGTGTTGCTTAATTCATAAATTCAATATTGAGTCCAATGAAGAGTGTTAAACTATGAGATCTCTACTTGCACACATCGAAAAGTGGATACAAGTTGTCTATAACTATAAAAAGGTAGTAAGATAATATATTATGAACCCAATGATATGGTTGGTAATAAAAATATATCTACTTCCCCCAACAATAAATTATATGAATTAAAAATATTATTTCATTTACAAATGTAAATCAATGGTGAGTCAATACACTTCATTATTTCCAATGGAATTCAGAAGAATTTAAGTTCTCTTAAAGCATATTTTCAAAATTTTAACTTGAAATTTATACATCATCCATAACCATATGCTAGTGTATGGTTTATTGTAGGCCTTGAGAAACGGATCACCTAGCAGTGTCACTTGGTGTACAAAATCAAACTTTTAAAGATACAATTCTTTGTGACATCTCACCATTAGAGGTGTGTGATGTCTTACATGTGGTCAACCATATATTTACCATTGACATGTAGTCTATGAGTTAAATACTTGAAATGTTGTGATAGATTATCATCATCTTAAATATCATATATCGTAGTTAGTTCATAAGCTTTCAATTATTAGTGCAAAGAAGTGTAAGAATCTTATTAGCTCTAGTAAGAGTTATAATCTTTATGGTAAGAAGTAAATGTAATAACATCATTATGCAACCATATAATAATGTGGTTTATCTAATAATAACAAAGACAAAATAATTGAACCATAAACCAGATGAATACAAAGATATCTTTTAGTCACCTAAATAATTTCGTACATACTATACACTAAAAAATACTATTGATTTGATCCATTAACTACCTCTACCTCAAACCTTTTTATACAACATATCATTTTTAGTGAATGAATAGATGAAGTGGTAGATCTATTAAATCATGGATAATGGACACATAATGCCCAAATCATTGCCTTGTAGAAGCCCAATTCTGTTTGTGCCAAAGTTGTGAATCAGTTAAAAAAATAAACAAGATTAAAGTGAATAACTATTCTCCTCATTTAAATATTAAGGCATTTATTTCCATATCCATGGTGTATAAGTCTTTTCCAAAATTGATCTTAAGTTTGGGTATCATGATATTCATGTTAAACCTCTAGACATTTAGAA
This sequence comes from Torreya grandis, assembly GCA_037957365.1. Classification (NCBI taxonomy): domain Eukaryota; kingdom Viridiplantae; phylum Streptophyta; class Pinopsida; order Cupressales; family Taxaceae; genus Torreya; species Torreya grandis. The sequence goes on from JARHVA010009529.1 coordinate 116,440, forward strand.
TATAATCCTAAAAACAAAGGAAGGATTGATTGACTAGTTGGTTATGCCTTTTATATTAGCTCATGTAACAAATTAAATAATTTCAAAAAATTTAACGACATCCTTATGCCGTTTACCTATGTCATTTCTTTAATCCACCTTGATGATATCTTAATCTTTAAAAAACATGGGATGAACATCTACACCATGCTGAAATAATGTTTCAAATTTTGCAAAAACATATTTTTATGATAACATAAATAAATGTTCATTTTTCATGAAAGAGATAAAATATTTGGGACACAGTACACACACAAGGAGTGTATGTGTGACCCTGACCAAGTTCAAGTCATACAAGAATGGGAAACACTAAACAACTTTACATCTGATTCAAATCTTATCTGACTTCAATAATTCAATGAACTAAAATTTAGACTCTATTTTGTGTTAGTACTTATATTACTTGATTATAAATTTGGAAGATCATCAAATTTATTTTTTAATAAAATCGACTATCATAAATGGTTACTGACAACACAAGTCCTACAAAAGAGTTAATTTCTATTTTTGTGGATTAAACAACATATGATAGGAATCAAATATATATTTAAATTATATACTTACATCAAATGATGAGGGAGCAATTATTTATGGTGAGGGATGGTGAGGGTCAATGATGGAGTGATGAGGGATGGTGAAGATCAATGAGGGAGTGATAGTGATGATGATGGATGAAGAAAGATTGATTATGGATTATGAGGGATAAGGAGGGAGCGATTATGGATGATGAGGGATGGTTATAATCAATGAAGGATTAATTAAGTATGATAATCCAAAGTGATTAGAGATGATGAGAGATAATGAAGGTCAATGAGGGAGTGATTAGGGATGAGGAAGGATGAGGAGGGCGTGAATCAGGATGATGATTGATGAGTAAATAGTGATTAATGTGATTGCACTATTAACATGACTGTGTTATTAACATAATTATGTTATTGAGTAATGTGATCACATTATTAAGTAACATGATTATGTTGTTGAGTAACATGTTTGCATTGTTGAGTAACATGATCACGTTACTAGCATTAATAACATGATCATGTTATTAATGTGATCACTATATTTGAATTTGAATTTAATTATTTCACCTTTTGGCTTGGGAATGGCTTCAATTCATGAGCCAAAGGCTTGGATTGTCAATGTACAGTTGAGTTTTAAAAGGTATGATTAAAAAAATAAACTTTAACTTTGATTACCAAATACACTAAGAATTTCAATGTGAAAATTAAAAAATTTAATATCATCACCATGATCATGGTATCCTCTTTTAAAAAATATTATTTTTATAAATTTTGGACTAATTTAAGGTTTTAAGCTATGTTCATTTTTAACTATGCTTTTTTAGGCCACTACATGCTGCAAACATACATGCCTATACATGTTCTTGTAATTTGTCTTTTTTTGATCCAATTGAAAAAAAGTTATACGGTAACCATCTAGGTTAAATTATACACACATTAAAAAAAATGATTTTCATTTTTTTTAAGTAGTTAGGCATGCCACACAAATGACTATCCATTTTTTATTAGTTTCTAAGATCTATTTACTTGAAAATTTCATTAAAAAAAGTATTCATTTAAAAAATATAAAAATAAATAGGTGACATACTAGAATATATTATCTAAATTTTCCCTAAATGGTTTTAAATAATATTAAATGCTACTCAAAAAATGGTGCACAAGATGACCATTTATCTATCATGTTTTCTGAAAAAATAGGAGTTCATCTTCAAATTTTAGATGTTTGACCTAGTTATAATTAACCATTTTTTTTTAAAAAAATAGTGATTTAGAAACTAGACGTGAAATTCTACATTTCATGTTCTTACAACATCATTGAATTTAGAGTGTAGATATCTCAAATTATCTATAGAAGTTCAGATTTCTGAAATTTTAGGAAAATCATGTCCACAGGTAGGCCACTTTTTGTCCTCCAACTATATGCACTTATCCCACCTAGGTAAATAAATAATTAACAATAGAATTTAATTATCACAATATGTTTCCATATGTGCTAAACCCTATGATAACCCATATTACCATAGTCTAAAGTATTTTTAACACAACTACCAAATTCTGCATTAGGTTAATGAAGTAATCATAAAATTAAGGAAACATAAACTCATAATCAATAGCTAGTACAACCAAAACTCCATTTTCATGAAACATAAAGTAGTCCAGTCTAACATGTCTTATAAATTAAAAGGTTTAAATGCATGAATTCATTTAATTTTATTTTTTCTATTTATTTAGCATAGATTATAACTTTCATGTGTAAATATAACTATGAGACTTTACCCCTCTGAATATAAATATATATACATTCTCTTATAATTATTATGTTATGTTTATGTCCCATGTTTAGTTCATAATTAATATATAATAAGTAGCTCATACCTATTAAAGTGAAGACTTCATTGGAAATACTATTCATCCCATATTTTATTAAACTCAATAAAGGCTCTCAATTACTAATCTCACATAACACCTATGGTTAAACATATTCCAAATGAGAGTTTATGGAGTTATTTTACTATTTAAAATAATGAGAGAGTTGACTATGTTCTTTTTAAAAAACATAACATTCATGTTAAATCATTCTAAGGTCCCTATAAAACATTATGTATAGCCAATTCTAGGTCATAGTTCTCTTTTATAATATACCTTATGACCATTATATATAACCCAATATATGACTAAAAAAATATTCACTATTATTATGTTTAACTCTTATATACCACATGAATCCATTATATGCCAAGTGTATATTTTTATTCTTATTGCATTATGACCTTTTATGATATGAAACAAAAACATGTTATCCCTATACCCATTATAGAAACACAAATCATACAATTGGGAATATAAACATATTTTAGCGACCCACCTAAAATAAAAATCAATGATACAAATATATCTAACATGTATATATTATATTGCATCCTTCCTTAATCATTATGGCTATGCTAAATATATACTTAGTTGGGAATATAAATTTCAGCATCCATTAAAAACCCTCGGTGTTATTTTTTTGTGTCTCAGTGGTTTTCTTTATATGGTTAAGTTTTTGTTTCACTATGCAAGATTGTATGCCCTCCTAAATGTGCTATAGGTTGTGGGATCTATCATCACCGTCATTTCTAGTTCATAACTCTGATTCAAAAATTAAAAATCTAGGATGATTATTATATAATATCTTCTTGGACAATATTGTCATTGACTTTGATTTCTATACACTATTTCAAGTATTTGGAAATATCTCTCTAAAATCCTTGTTGTGTGGTCTTTCAAAATAAAATTTATCATGTTTGAAAAAATGAATCTAGATATTTTTTCACTAACTTCTAAATAAATTCAAAAAGAGGTAAAGGTAGACTATAAAATTCAACCCAAATAGAGGCTTTCAAATAACATGATTAAAAAATAACAAGTTCCTTTATCCAATGAAAGAAGATAAACATAGAGGATTTTAATCATCTTAAAATGACACTTGAGAGTTAAAAGTGTTAATTGAGACCACCTATCCACATCTCAGCACTAGATCTATCTTGAGGCTTATTTAAACACTTATCCAGCCTTCATGTAGGTGACACTCATCTCTAAAAATACCTCAATTTATCATCCTATCCATTACTGCCTTAGGTTTTACCACTTGTACACTAACATCATAATTTAGACAATAGTGGTGCTAGTGTCCCAGTTTAGGCACTATTGTCCTTCTCCTACCTTTTATCACCAATGATATGTTTTTAAATTAAAAAACAATAGGGGTTGGCCTATACTTCTTTTAAGATTAACATAATCATTAGAATAATATATATACATGAATTTTATCCCTTTATTCACTAGATGGAAATTAGATGCAAATCACTCAAATTAACTAAGAATAAGTTTTGCATAATCAAGGTTATCAATCCTTATTCTCTCTACCTCTTCATATAATGATATATAGCCATCCTAAGCTCAAAATATACACATTTTCAGTCTCAAGCCTCACTTAAAATACTTAAACTGACATTCATACTAGTTTCACTTACATTTGTACCAACACTTAGGTGGGGAGAACTATATTGGACTTGATCGCTCCCCAAAGTATTGGTATGTAGGAAAATATCATCACAATGGGTTTTTAAGGATGCCTAATCTACCAAACTAACAATCACACTTTGCTACTTCTACCAATCAGATGCCCTAATAACATGGATGTTTAAGGTTTACATGAAAAAATACTCAAAATATATCATCGATAGGGAATCAAAACTTGTGCACATAGGGACAAGCTTGGTACACTTTGACATAAGTGTACCCACAATCTTAGAGCAATTATTCATTGAGAACACTAAAACCAAAAGGAGGAAACTAGTGCCATTGGTCTTATCATCTAGTTAGGGAACTACTATCCAAGAACTGTTTTGATACTTGGATCCTATTGATAATAATCATATCCGCTCTTATCATAATTTACAAGCTTCAGATATTCTATCTCAATCAGTTTCTAGATAAGTAATTGTTTGCATCATTTATTTCTATTTTATAAAGGCCAAACTAGGTCAATTCTATTATAAATAAGTAGTTATATTGATTGTATATTTTATACCCTAATTTGTTGTCCTTAGATGCTTTAACAACCTAGGTCTTGAACTCCATAACCCTATACACTTTAATCATTTGGTGAACCAAACTTACTTTCAAATATTGCTTTAAACCATTAGTTCCATCCTAGGGATTGTCTTCTCTATTTTTTGGGTAACAAATTATGGTTTATTAACTTCTAATTTTTCATAATTTTTGCATAATATACCTTATCCATATTATTCCTCTATTAGGGTTTCATTATTTAAATATTTCAATATTTTTTATAAAACCCTTTAAACCCTAGACCTGCATACTAGGTCCTCAAACACTCAAAAATTAGCCTTTAGGGTTTCAATAAAATTTCTAATTTTTATTACACATTAAACTAAATTTTTAACATAATTTCAAATATATTTATGTTGAATTATATTCTTCCTATTATTTTCTTGTTTTTCATTATTTACATTATAGTCCTTGTCAAGTTTAAAATGACATCCAAGAAGCCTCTTTCCCCTCACTTAATTGATCAATTTTTAAAATTTTCACGTAATTATACAAATAAATGGACACATTTTCAAGATTGCACACTAGCACATGATAATGAACATGACTTCATTTATAATGATGATGATGATTATTATTATGGTAACAATGGATATGGTGATTACTATAAACATGACAATGAAAGTATTTATGAGGATAGATTAGATTCATCTTTTTCCTCTTTCTCCTCTCTCTCTTCTCGTACTTCTCAAAATCAAACTAACAATACAACACTAAAAAAATCCTTGTTGGTAGTAATTTTTTTCAATATGATCCTAGATTTTCAGCGACTTTTATAACATCCTTAATCAAATTAAGGCAATACAAAAACAATAAAAGAAATTTACCTTTGCATGGTTCAAGTAGCATTATACTTGATGTTATTACAATAGAAAAGCAAATGCACATTCTTTACCCTTAACTCAATTTTAAAAAGTATGTATAAATTACACTACAACTTTTATCGATACAGAAACTAAAGTGGATAATATTATTTTATCACCTTCTTTTACATTTCAAGCTCAACAATATGATTATATGCAAAATGTAGATAATTCAAATATCTCTAACTCTTCTCTTACATTACATAATGTGTCAAATGAAAACATGATTGCTACTTCTACCCTTCACTCCAAGAATGAAAATAATGATCATATATGCATTCCACTCATAGCTAGTGAAGACATGTGTTGCATTGCACCTACACATGATATATTTCATAGTAGTAAAATTTAAAATCTTCTTATACTCTCTCTGTCTCTTAGTGAGCATGTGAATGATAATTATTTTACTCATACTTTTGCATGTGAATTAAACTCTGATTCTGATGAACCTTGGAATAATGATGATTATGATGATTTTGGTGAAGAAGACATTAAGTCTAGACATTCTTTTCTCTCCCTACTTAACCCATCTCTCATGTTCAGAGTGATTGCTTATCAAATTCTTATTCAAATGATAATATGTCTTCAGATAAATAAAAATGAACTTATACTTATGTTCATATTTTACACAATTTACATTTGCATGATAAGAATGTATCTTCTAGTCTATTAGTTGTGACACTTCTTCAAAAATTAACAAAATAAGAGATACAAATGAATCTATGTCAACCCCTTGAATACAATAGAACCCATTTCTCATCCTAACCTCCATGAGTGTGATATCCCATTTCCCTCTCACTAGGTCCAAGTTATCACCCCTCTAAAGGTTACGGTGAGCAAAACTAAAGGTCCCTGATGTAGTATACCAATGGATAAAATTAATAACAAAATTCAATAATTAAATGAACCCTTGATGATGCTAATATACCTTCACAATAAGTAATCCCCTTGATGCATGTTTTGGGTACTTTACAACAATAAGTACACCATCTAACACAGGAAATTAAAGCATATCACTCATGGGAGGATTCCAATGACATCCATAACAATCCCATCCCACATAGATTTTTCAATGCAAAATTTCCATCAAAGTTAAAGATACCATCATTACCAAAGTTTTATGGACATGGAAATCCATATTTTCATCTAAAAGCTTATAGGAAAGCTATGGAACATGTCACTAGCAGTTTGATTCTCTTATAGTTATTTCCTAACACTTTAGAGGGTCAAGCATTAGAATGGTTTCATCATTCACTCCCTAGTATTTTATTATACACATATGATGAGGTAGAAGAGGTATTTCTCATGCATTATATTTAAAAAAAGGGACTTGATTCACATATGAGAGGTTCCCTTCACTACACTAGTGATAGTCAAAAATAGTAAATGAATACATTCTAAGATTCAAAACATGTATGCAGTAGTTGATCTAGTAACCGACATATTTAGAGGTATAGTACATATTTATTAGAGGGCTCATTTCTACTCTTAAGGATAAATTGTTATGTGTAACATCCAATTAATTCTAACATCTATGTTACAAAACTATGGAATTATAAAAGAAGTTGAGACTAGTTGAGACGCATTTAGAGATAGATTTAGATTTAGATCTCTCACAATAGTAGTCATCCAATATAGTAAAAACACCTAATCCACTTATGATTAAGGAAAAAGTGGAATAGAAAAAACTAATCAAGATACTCAACAAAGGCAAAGATCCATTTTAAAGAGCATCTCCTACATTGGATAGAACACAAGACACTAGTCATGGGGCCATACAAGTTTCAAATAGGGATAGGCCTCAAGACATATTATTCAAATTAGTAGATAGGGGTGATCACCCTTCCCCCTATTCATCATCTATCACATTGTTTATAAATAATAAGAAATAAACCATATTACAATTATCACAACATCAATGGACATTGGGATAATAATTCTAGTGCACTCAAAAATTATATTGACCAATGTGTTGACAAATGTATTATCACATTCACATAGGGAACATCAAGATCTCCTTCTCCCATTATTCTCGATCACACTCTGCTATGAGTGAGTTATCATAGGATGTTCCTTTCAAGGAAACATTGTTTACTCATCATACAAGCCATGTGGCTTATAAGACACCTACTTATGTGACATCTCATGCACCATAGATTCAACAGAGATGGCATATAGTTCATAAAGATCATAGTATATTCTCAATTTTACCACTAATTATTATATTTGGCAATAATCATAAAGATTACAACATAGTTTTAGTTCACCCACTGATTAAGATATTTGGCAATAATCACATAGATCAAAACACAATCTTAGTTTGCCTACTTATTAAGATATTTAGCAATAATCACAGATATCAAAACATTATCTTGATATGACAACTAATTAAGATAGTCAGCAAAGATGACAAAGATCAGAGCACTATCTCAGTATGAAAACTAATTAAGATATTTAGCAGAGTTCATAGCACAATTTCAGTTTGATAACTAATTAAGATATTTGTAAGATATGATGCACAATAACACATAGTTTCATCATGACAACTGATTAATATATTTTATACATACTCTACAAATCTATTTACTAGTAGCACACTATGAGAAGTATCATTTCCATAGGATGTTCATAAACATACACATCATGAGCAACATGGTCACTTATTTACTCTTCTATCAGGATTCAGATAGTTCCTGCCATAGCCCATAGGCCAATTTAGCCAACTTCATAGATTCAGAGCATAGTTCACATGCTAGTTTAGTTAACTTCTCAATTCCTAGCCCTAATCTACAAGAAGTGTTAGCTAAAGATCACTTATCATAGTCAGTCCTTAGACCACATATACCTTTTCACATAGCACACACGATTATTCTTCCTTCGTTTGATACTTGAAACCTTCATAGTGAGTGTCTTGTGAGACTCAATGGTAAGTATGTTCTTCCCTACTTGTACATAGTTTCTTATACACTTTATCCTTGTATATAGTTTCATTTTCATGTTTATTTTTCATAAATTATATCCA
>JARHVA010009529.1:130000-220000 GCA_037957365.1 Torreya grandis
TGTTTAAATTATTTTTTCAAATTATCAAGTTGGACAAGACCTACATTTTTTTACATATTAATATAGGATTGGTAGACCCACACCCAATACAAAACATAAACAAAAGTTCCAATCCGTACACGTCCACAATGCCATTCAACTATCCAACTAATATTTCGTTCTTTGTTGTGACTACCGTGATCACTCATAGAATTAGAATATAGATCAAACATAACCATACACCACTTTAAAATATTCAATGTTGTAAAGGATGGTATATACTATGTATAGCACTATTATAATATTCAATGTTACAAAGGTTGGTATATACTATATACAACATTATTGGGTGCTGTATTAAATACTCCCCTAATTTGTTCAATTCTTTACCCGCCCCTCCCCACGTTTTTGCCTCGTGGATTAGTTTCTAATATTGCCATAAATTTAATTTCCAACAATGTAGGTTTCTAAAAAAATGCCGAAAGCCCATCCCAACCCTCTCTATAAAAGGTAGCCTTGAGCTCTAAATCTGAACGGAAAGAAGCGACCCACTTCAGCATTCGAATTTGGAACCCTCATCAGAGATTAGACAGAGATGGAAGGAAGGTATGTGCCAATGGGCCATGCCGTGAAACCCGGCCTTTCAAATGGAGCAAAGGATCGCTCCTTTCCTCTAGAGAGAGAGCAGATCTGTGTAGAATTTGCGGCAGCCTCTATGAAATTGATAGCTCCTTTCCCCTCTCGAGAGAAGATCTGTGTAGAATTTGCGGGAGCCTCTTGAAATGGATAGCTCCTTTCCTCTCGACAGAGAGAGCAGATCTGTGTAGAATTTGCGGGAGCCTCTATGAAATGGATCGCTACTGCGTGGCTTTTCACAAAGAGGAAGACGACTGGAAAAACTGTAATCTCTATGATAAAAATATTCACCTCCACTCCAAAGGATGATCTCTTCTTCGTAGCTTAGGATAATCATAGTTTACCCATTTTAAAGGCGGGATTAGCTCCTCCTGCAAACAAAAATCACAATGATAAGATATTAGAAAATCTCTTCTAAGAATAAGAATAGTTCCATTGGAAAGAGTATTTGTGCTAATTAATTAGTTTATAAAACAATTTAAAATTTAATAATTAAAATACGTTGTGAATCAATATTTAAACTTTTACCTTATTTAATATTACAATAAAAAGCTTTTCTATGAATACAAATACAATTTTAAGAAACAAAACTAATATGACTGAGAAGCATGATTTTTTTGGTGATGTCTCCAGTACATGATTTTGTGGTGATGTCTTTGGGTATGTATTATAATTTAAATTTTGGATACTAGTGTTACTATACAAATAAATAGTTATAAAAGAAATATTTATGTATGGTTATAAAAGAAATAATTTTTTGGATAAAAATTTTTAAAATAAATTATTATAAGAATAAAAAATTTATAAAAATAGTCATTAAAAAAAATTATTAAAATAATAAATTTTAATATTAAAATAGATTGTATAATAATTTTTTTACTAAAATAAAATATTTTATATTTCCTTTTGAAAGCTCCTATTATTTAATAGTAACATAAAGTTAGAAAATATTAATATAAAACGTTCACAAAAAAATTTAAGCATAATTTTATTTAATTTATGTATATATTTAAATTTAAAAAATAAAAATATTAAATAAAATATATTGATTATTTCATAATTTATTATTCATAAGAAATAAAATATATTAATTAAATCAAATTCAAAAATTTCTATGAAATATTAAAAATATATTTTTACATTTTTAAATATAAAAAATACTATAATAAAATAATTAAGAATTTATTTTAAATTAACTGTATTTCAATAGTTTTATTTTTTTAAACAAGACATACCAAATATATAATGATGGACCAATTAATTAATAGTAACATAAAGTGGGAGAATATCAAAATGAAAGTTTTACTATAACTTGAACTTGGTTTTATTTTATTTATTGTAATTAATTAAGTTATATATATATGTGTGTATATATATGTATATGTATGTATATGTATGTATATGTATATATATATATATATATATATATATATATATATATATATATATAAATAAATAATTTAAAAAAAAGAAAACCAAAACTAATAAAAATATGTTAAAAGATAACTAACAAACAATATTAAATAACCATATATATATAAAACAAGAAAATAATGAGGGAAAGGTTAAAAAACAAATAAGAAAATCAAGACTAATAAAAATATGTTAAAAGATAACAAACAAACAACATTAAATAACCACCGTGGAAAGATGAAATAAGGGAAATGGTTTCTTCCCCCAAAAAAAAAAAAAAAAAAAAAACACAACAAAAGTCTATTTTTCTCCACCTATCCCTTTTATGGGAGCAAAGAGTCATCCTAATTAGAGATAGGACCTTCTTAAGTTGACCTTTTTTCTTCATTCATACATCAATCTAATCCTCACTATCTCCTAAACCATCTAATTCCAAAAATAATGGTATAGATATTTTGATGGAATCAATTGGATGGAATATGTCATTTGAAATAGTAGTTACTTTACTTTTATTGAAAATATCCTTTTGTTCCACCATAACTCCTTCTGGATTACAATTACTCACCATGGAAGTGCCAATCACTAAATTTGATTTTACCTCTTGCATTAATGAGTGTTTTGATCAATTGAAACCTCTAAGGTCCAATTTGAATTTTCTCTTTTAGAAGATTGAGTTCTATCTCCCTTCACTATAATAAGGTTGATGAGAGAATCCTTCCACCAAGATGTCTCCACCTTCCTTTTTGAGCCACAATAAGTAACTAAGGGAGTAGAGTTTGCAGCTTCTCACCCAAGATAACCAAGGGAATAGATTTTATAGATATTAGTGTCTTCATTCTTGATTTAAATTGTCTCAAGTGGGAAACCATTTCCACGAAGGATATGGGGATGACCTCTGCCTCCCCGTAACCCATTATAATTTGAACATAAAACCTTCCTAAGGGAAAATAAGTCAGAATTCAACTTGATCATCCCTCAAAAAATCTTTCATTACAGATAAACATAGATATCTTTTATCAGACCCAAAACCTAACCCATCAAATCCCAAATCCACCTCTTTTTGAGTCACACTCTGATTGACATCTATCACCCTTACTTCTTTGAGAAAACTTAACCTATACTACCATCGTTTTACTCTCTAGCTTAACCATACCCATTTCTTGTTCTATCTTTATTTATGCCTCACATTTATACCCATATTTCCCTTCCAAGCCTTTCACAATAGTTTATTCATTAATCAATTTATCAACCCTAATTTCAAGGGATGCAACCATATTTAGATAGCAATTATTCTTATTTATTTGTATTGAAAAATACATGCATTAATAGATAAAATTATATTTTTTTAATTAAATATTGAAATATATTTCTACAATTCACAATATAAAAAAATATAATGTAATAAAATAATCAATTAAAAATAAAATTAATTTTATTTTAAATTTATTTTTTTAATATTATTTTTATATATGCAACATATAATAAATTTATGAAATGTTAAATTAAAAATAATAATTAAATAAAAATAAACTATGTCAAAATGAATTTATATTATATAGGCTCATAAATAATCTATGTCACGATAGATAAGTTAATTTCCATCTTTTGTAAACATTTATTAATATAGTTATATATTTTAAAATTTTAATATATTTCAATATTTTTAAAATACTTTAATTAAACAACTTAAATTTTTAATATAAAATTTTAATTTTCAAAAGGCAAGTATAATTCTTATATTGAATTGCATAATGGTAAAAAATTAATAATTAAAAATTAAAAATAAAAATAAAAATAAAACTCTTAACAAGTATAAGTTGAATTACATACCTAGATAAATATTTTTGTGACGGTGTGAAGTCATAAACTAGGGTATAAAGAAAATCTAACTTTATGATAACATTTATTGATTTATAATTATTTTTCTTTTCTGTTTATAAGAGTTTTTTTGTATGTATGTATGTATGTATGTATGTATGTATGTATGTATGTATGTATGCATGTTTAATTATATATAAAAAATATTATGTATTTGTCTAATTTTATATTTGATGTATGATATGATTAAGAGTAAACAAATAGTTTAAACATAAAGTTGATAAATTAATTTATAATAGGTGAATTAATTCTAAATTTAGAGAAATGAATTTTATAAATTATAATATTGAAATATGTTAGATGTATAAAGTACAAAATTTGAAAGTTGTTTAATTGATTGTAACATCAAAAACAAATGATATTTAGTTGGGTTTATTTTGTCTAAGCTGATTTGGACTGCAAACAGGTAAAAAGTTTGTAACCTCAATATTTTGGATTAGTCAACAAATTATATAAATTTTACTCATGTATCCATAATCATTATTGTCAGATTTAATGGCTTCCATCGACACTAGTGTCTAACTGTGATATAGATGTCTAGTACATAATAATTATTGGATCCTGATGCGATGAAATTCATTATTATAATTTTTGAATTTCCTTTCTACTCATATATCTAGATCAGGGATACATTCCTTAGAACTTCACTAATTGATCAAACCCTAACTCTTCACCCTTCTTCACACTTAGAATGAGTGTTTTTTTGAAATTGGTTATTAGGCTCATAGTGTCGAATTGAACCCAATAACCAACACTCTAAGGAGGGCCTTAGGATTATGTATTTATCTCTTTTTATTAGAATGTGTGTGGATAAAAGTGCAATATACTATATGAAGATTTATACAGTGATCTATCTTGTAACTTAACAAATATCACCCATGGGTTGCTCTTTGACTAATTTAGACCTTTTGTATGAATAATCCTATGATTGATAAATAAATAGGGATGAATAGTGAAAAATCACTTAGTTGTGTGATTGATTGAATGAGCTTTGATAGGTGCTTGGCTGGTATTTGCTAGATGAATAATGATAAAGCTTAGAATTGTACTTGTAGAACACATTTTGAAAATATCTCATAGTAGTGTTCAATAAGATAAATAGGTAGACCCATAGGTTTCAAAACATTTATGATTTGGATGACTTTTGGAAACTAGATAATAGATAAGGATCTAGACACTATCATTGGTGGTAGTGTCCTTTTGTGGTTGGTACTATTTAGAGGGATAGAAAACAAGTTTAGATATGAAATTAAAACTAAATAGTGTTTAACATTTTTAATCTTTATTAAAATTTTAAGATTCCTAGGTCATCTGAATTATATGAATCAGACTAAAAAATAAGTATTTAGGCATAGTGAGATGGAAAATATGAACCTTTTAATAGTAGGGAGGTCTAAAACTAAAGGGTAGATCCCTAATTTTTATTTGTCAAATGTGTAAGACTAAGATTCTATAAATATTTAGTTTTAGTATAAAAATGTCTCCCCTTTAATATATTAATATATAAGGCTTAATTACTAAGTAAAAGGAAATAAATGCGTATTTAGGTGTGTACAACACACCTTGTTTTTACTTGAGCCTACTTATAGTGCTTCTCTCATGTATGTCTTGTAATCATTAAAAATTTACAATGTAAATTAGTCCATACAATATTAAATTTGTAATAATTTTAATGCTTTTAAAGAAAGAGAGCAAGAAATGAGTACACATGTGTGTCGATGCAACCATGTTGCCTCTTAGTGATTTGACTTGGTAAAGATGCTTCCTTATGAAGCATTGGAAACTAGGACTTTAACCTAAGATAATTAAAAAGGAAGATTTGAATGTATAATTCCCCCATATAATATAAAGATAAGTTGTGATATGGCTATTGACATCACTATATCTCAATTGCACAACTAAGTATGAACATGCAATCTGATGAGGGTGAGTCATTTAATCAACTCATCCTATAAATATGGTGATATTTTATGGTTTAATCATTATAACATATAAATATGGTGAGGTTGTATGATTTAGTCATTTCAACCTATAAAAATGAACTAACTATTGTAGGAAAAAATGATTTATAATAGTATATCCTAGTGTAATCAGTGTGTCGTACTGAATAGTATAATAGGTAAATTTTAAATTTCTAGTGTAATATCATGGCATACAACACTCTAATATGTATCAACTTGATTATATGTGTCATAAATATGAAAAACCTTATTTCAAAGCTATGTTAATTAAGTGTAATGTATAGGATCCTAACCCACATGTATATCTCAACCATGAAATTGAATTAGAGATTGTACAACTATGGAGGTCATGCATTTTATGACATTCGCCCACTAAAATATGAATATATAGAGTAAGAGTGTAAGTGTTAAGGTTATTACTTTATTACAATCACCCACTAAAATCTATAAACTATGAAAAAAGTGGAGGCCGTGCTTTTATGATATTCTCCCATTGATATGCCCCATCTTTTGAGGTGAGGGATATAAAATTTTGTAGGTACCTTACCTAAAAAGGATATTTAACTATATAATATACATATGAATCATGTATATTATAAGGATAACATGTTAAATTAGATATATCAATGACTCTCATAGGATGGGATCACATGAAATCCTAAGATGCATGATATAGATCATGGCAATGTCTAGAGAGTAATATTACAAGCTCAAAAAAATCAAGCATATACACAATAACATGCAATGTAATGAAAAAAATTATACAAGGATATCACATACAAATGGCACGTTCAAATTTTACAAAAGTGAAAGGAATGACGTATTAAGATGTCTAATCAGCATAAAATGTTGTATTCAAATGTCCAATAAATATACAATGACATAGGAACCAATACACAAGGAACATATTCAAATGGTAAACAAGAAAGACAATAAAATTCAATGGAATACACTCAAGGAAGTGAAAAATATGTGATTCATAAGTAGCCAATATGAGCGTATCATGTTAGTCCTTGCATATATGTGTCAGCAAGAAATGTTATGTAATATAGCATATCAAGTACACTGTGAAAAATATGAGGGTGGATATTGAAATTCGTAAGTGTTATCATTTGATTTTAAACATGATAATGTAGAAATGATAATAAAGGATACATAACCCATGTCAATCATGATAAAAAAATTAGATGCTCCCAACATATTAGATAATGTGGGTAGAGGAGAGGTTCAACATCTGAAACTACATATATCATGTGTCTGGGTATGACTGTATCACTCTCGAATATGTGTGAAAAATGTGTATATATAGATGAAATGATATGATATCTGATAACATAAAACAAATAACATGGATGCCAAGGACCTAATAAAACATGGGAGTAATAATAAAATCTAGAAAATAATACATAGAATTATAGATTTCAATGGATTTAGATGCGTAACGAATAGAAAAATACACAGATAATAATATAAATCATGGACACATTATTTAACTTGTAAAACCTCATATAGATGTAAAACACTATCGTTGATTATTCATTAATTGAGAAACTAGAACCCAATGAAAATATTTCTCCCTCTTACTTCTTAACAAAATATATCTTTACAGAACCTTGAAAATATTTCACATAAAAATTCTCAGTACCAAAATTATTTACATCAGTGTGCATTTTTAAAAGGTAAAACATCTTTTTATAATGTAAGGTGATTTGTTGTTATTGATGCATCCATCCTCTCCCTAAGATATAATGGTAAAATAATAATATTTTTTTATTTATTTACATGGGGTTAACTTAAATTAATAAATAATAAAATTAATTTATATTTAGCCATTGTAATTATAGTAAGGGTAAATTAATTACCATTTAACTGTTAAATGTTACAACACTCCCCCTTAATGTTAAGTGGGGATACATGCCATAGTCATCTTTAAAAATAAAGGAATTATACTTTGTAAACTATCTATATTGAGTTTACAAGGTATGTAACTTTTGAAATATTTGATAACCTTCATCATGCTAGTATCACCTTTTAAAACAAAAGAAAATATAATCCATAAACTATTTATAGTAAGTTTAGGCTAGCACAATTTTGAGACTACATCTCATAGTTTTCCAGGAATAATCAACCAAGAATTTTGGATCATTTTATAACATAAGAACCTCTATCACAATATATAATTTTATGTATTGGTAACACTATATACTTATAGATAATAATGTTTATCAAAATCAGATAAAGTGAATTATTACAATGTTTTACAATGATAAGTATAGAGAGGAAGAAAGAAAAACATGGATATTAGGAAATGACTTGGTCATGCACACACCTCTTAATGGAAACTCTAAGAGGCCTAACATTTTTTTAAACTTGAAAAACTTTATAGTACATAATGGTTTTATGAATATATCTACCACTCGTTCATCCGTAGGATAAAATTTTAGATCATCATTAAAAACTTTCTCTTGGATAAAACGCACATGAACTTCAATATGATTACTTCATTAGTGTTACATTGGATTTTTACCGAAACTATATAAAATTGATTATAAAAAATAAGGGTAGTACTATGAGAAACATCTAAATGAAGTTCTTCTAAAAACATTTGCAACCACATGGCTTATTTAGTAACTTCCATATGATAGGTTTTGTAACATACATAAAAAAATATCTAAAACATAGATATATGATATTAAATCATGGTTAGTATCATAATAAACAAATACAAAAAGATAAATGATGGCATGTATTTCTTTGTTATGCAACACATTTTAAGGCAAATCAATTCACTACTTTGATTACTAAGATAATAACACATAAGTAATTATATGCAATTTATTATTGAACATATTTAATATGAAAAATATGGGCATCCCCAACTATCATGTGATGCACATAGAATAGTTTAAGCTAGAAAAACACTATATATCTTAAACACTAAGCCCTACTCTTAAATTATAATTTGAACTGTATAAACTTTTTAAGCTTAATATATTTTTTGCCATTTTCATTGATCTAAGAATGAATCTAACAAAATATTCAAGGATGTAACCTATCATATATCAAAGATGGATAAGTTTAGCATGATATGAAATCATCTAATAAAAAAGTATGAGACTTAAACGATAAATTTCAGACATGATTTAAGATTATTAAAGTGAAGGATGAGGATTAAATTAATAATATAAGATTCATAACATATTTATTTATCAAATGAAACATCTAAGCATGTTAGCATGAACTTACCCCACTTATCAAATTAAATCATATTTAACAACTGAAACACAAAAAACATTTCTTACTGAGCATGATATTCTTATAAAATGCAATAACTATCAATAAATAAACATGATCAACTTCTCAAAAAAAGTACATAATGAATTTCAATGCTAAATCATATGAATTAAAGATAATTATAAATATTTTTTTGTAAGAATAAAAATAAATAGTTTTGTAAATAATACCATTATAGTTGAGATAATATCAATTTAGTTAGTAGATGTAAAGTAAATAATAAATAGTTTTATTAAAATATTATAATGGCAAATGATATGCCATTAGAATACATAAATTTTAGCATAGAAAAATAATTAATAAATAAATAACAGAAGACTATCTAAAAATTGAGTTCTTCAAATATCTAAACTTCATAGGATTTAGGTGATATAATTTGTAAATAAAAATCACCCAAAGCATGGTTTTCATGTCCCATGATGTTCACCTTCAAGGAATTAGACACATATTTACATAAAAAACTATTTTAATGTCAACATGAACATACCCTATACTAGCCACCCTACACATATAATACCCAATTATTCATTCATATTCATAAAGTTTCACCCTAGAATTTTTTATGATAATTAATCACTAAAATTAGTTTGTATAAAAATATATTTAATATGATTATTATTTTTCAAATATTATATCTATAATACTTTCATAAAAAAAATTAAACTTATCTAAAAAATACATCCAAAACTTACTATAATAAAATATTTTAAGGTTAATAAAAATTCTTCATGACAACCTTTAACATAAATTATTTAAAAGAATGTTTTAATTTTAAGTGAACTTATCATAACATACCAAAATAATTTATTATTGTAATTAAAATAAATATAAGATAACAAAATTAAAAATTAGGTGTAACCTTTAATATAACAATAAATATACTCTTATTTTACTAAAATAAGTTTCTTAAGGCTAATAAAATAATTTTGGTAATATTTTAATTTTAACTTATTTGAACATAGTAAATTAAAGTTATTAAAATAAATATTTAGAGTTAGAGCCAATGTTTATAGAAGTAAATTAAAGTTTATTAATTTTTATAACACTAACCTTTTTTTAAATTATAAACACGAAACCTTTTTTTATTTTAAAAAATATGGGTAGGTGGTTTGCCTCCTCATATATATATATATATATATATATATATATATATAGAGAGAGAGAGAGAGAGAGAGAGAGATTTTATTTTCATAGTCCATAAATTAAATTGTAATGGTTTCTGAGTAAAAAATTGTGTAAGACTTTTTCAATGAACTCATAAGAATTGTTTTTTACCTAGTTACATAATTTTTTACCCAAAAATCATTACAATTTACTTGTGTGTGTGTGTATTTTTTTTTATGGATTGAACTCAAGGTTAATAGGAACCCTACCTAGCAAATTATACCAAAAAAAAGTAGGCCTAACTTAAGGATAGAAATACAAAATGCATATGACCATAACCAAAAAAGACTAGATATATTATATTACTAACTATGAGTACGTACAAAAATACAATAGATACATCGATTATTATTTTTACTTAGTAATTTTAGTATATATACTATCGATCACCAAGAAAACATATAAAAACCATATATCATTCTATAACAACCACCGATTTACCATCCCAATTAGAATGGAGGATGTCAATATCCATGATTTATTTCACCAAAGTCAAAAACTATGCTTGAGACTAAACCAACATGCCATCCCTCAACACTGCCTATTCTTCACTCTACCTCTCACCTTCAATCTCCTCAAATCCAAAAACCAAACTAGTTAGACTGGAAGTTTCAACTACCCACAACACCTTTTTACCAAACCAAATTGGAGCTGAAAACTTCCCTCTTCTAGAACCATGAAGAAGATATTTCACTATTGCCACATGCTCAGGTGAGTGTTGATATTCTCTCCACATCTCCAGTTTTTGTATAGGAGATTTGAGTCTTATCACCTTAGGGAGAATCACCTTTTTATTTGAGATGTCATCCTATTTATTTGAATAGAAATCATTCAATTCTTTAATGAAGGTGATGACTTTAGAAAACTTCTCTCCCAACATCCTAAATATAGAAAATATGATGAAACCTATACCATCCTTTCCAAAAAAGCATAAACTCTAGAAAAGATCTACTCCATCTTAGGAAGGAAATTTAACCTAGTCTGATATAAAATACAACCATTTTCTTCACCATACTTTTATCAAAGAATAACATAATAAGATTACTGGTGAAAAGTGAAACTAATTATGAAATAATTCTCTAATGTAGGATTTTACTTATCTCCTCCACCCCACCAACACATTCTATAGCATTTACAATGTCCAATGAATGAGTCTAGAAAATGTGTTATAGTCTTCATGCAGAAACCAATCCCAAGAAACCCATATCCCATTTAGGGATACTTCCAAACACAACTGGCCATACTATCACTTCAACCAAGGCTTTATCCATAGCCATTCCTACCACCTTTAACCTATCATATTTGAGACAATAACTTCAAAAAACATTTTGTGATCAAAACCTACCACCGTCAATAAAGCTCAAAGAAGATATAAATAGATTTTCCACATAGCAAAAATTGGGAACTGATTTCCACACCATGAAATTAATGTGATCATCATTATATAGTGTTCCCCTAATCTACATACCATCCACCATAAATTCCAATCATTATAACTCAATATGAGCTATCCCATTAATGTTGAGCCACCTTTCTTTAAAATTATCTCTTCGCATCCCTTCAACTTGGTCAATCCCTACATTAGCTAAAAAGTAAGTGACCTCATCCACCTCATGGAAATAATTCTCCCCTTTTCAATCCTAAAAAATATCAAGAAGATCCCAAGATTTAACCATGATATTATTTAGGTTCCATGATTTGGATCTAAAATTTGAAAGGGATTGAACCACCACTTGAGAGTCCCATTTCACATTCTTAAATTGTGTAAGAGTTTTTCAATCAAATCATAAGAATTATTTTTTACCCTATTACATAATTTTTTATCTAGAAATCAATGTTGCATTCCACTTCTAATTTCAAACTTTTAATTAGAGTTTGAGCCTCTACTTCATTGTTGGTACCATTTAAGACTTTGATTGAGTCAATTCTGATCAAAGAATCATTAATATTTTATCACCCACCCTACCCTAGATGTCCTGATATTAACCCTACAAGTTCCATCAAAATTGAGTTTAAACTGACCTGGATGGGAAGGCTCTCATCTAGATTTAGATCAAGTTTTTATACTATCAAACTTGCATATAATCAACCCATTAATAAGGGATATTTTTAGTAGTTTACATATTTTGATCATTTTCTAAATCCCAACATGAGAGAAGACCTTTTTTGAATTTAACCTAGGCTAAAACTAACTCATAAATGGACATTTCAATATCATGAAATACCCCGTATAGCAGTTGTTATTTATTTTTAAAGATATGTTAATTTCTTTCCTCCATATAGAAAAAATAAGTATGGATGGACTTACTCACCACACACTATATAAAAACTATTTGACATCTCCTAGAGGCTAAGACTCAATGGATTTTTCTAGAGAGGGAGGCCAAGCCCAAATCCAATCAAACATACCACAAATCCAAGACCAATACCACCTTGAAAATTAGCAATTGAATAAAAAATGATCTATTTATTCCTCCTCATTATTACACATACATCATCTAGAGGAACCTTGGAAACCCATTTTATGAATCCTATCTTGAGTCAGGATTGTATTTTGAACTACCAACCAGACAAAGGCCCCTACTTTCTAAATCCCTTACTTACCCCAACACAAATTACTTACCCATCAAAAAAACACTTCAGTCACCTCAGCCATTTGATAACCAAGATTGACCGAATACTTACTAGATTTAGCTCCAACCCAATGGATACCATTCTCTTTTTCATTCAAAAAACCTTTCCTGGAAGACAAACAAGAAGAAATGGTCCTACCTTGATTATAAGAAATTAGTAGATCCATCAAACTTTTCCACCACCAACTAGCAACACTAGAAATCAATATAGTTATCAACCTTATGACCCCAAAACTCTTGAAGAACCATTCTTGCCTCAAGAACTTGAAGGATCTCATCCAAAGGCTTATGACCATTCCAAAAATTAGACCAAAAATCTGATCTCATCCCATTATTAATAGTCAAAGACACATGATTTACAATAATCATCTTACATTTCAACAACATATTCCACAAATACAAGCCCTTGGTAAGATTAACAATAGAAATCATTCTCAAGGGTCATCTATCCTAAGATATTTGGCTTTGATAAGTCTACTCCACAATGCATCTGGTTCTTCAATCATCTATCATACCAATTTAGCACCCAAAGCTATATTATGGAGGTGAAGATTTTTAATCCCAACATTCCCCGTATTTTTTTAAAAACTCACTTCCATTTCAAAAGAGGAATTTCAATAGAATCCAATGTACCTCAGTGGAGGAAATATTTCATGAGGGATGTGAGGTAAAAAATAAATAAGTAATAAGAACACTCAAAATTGATTTAATCAAAGTGACTATCCTTGCTAATGACAACCACCTCCCTTGTCAGGATGCTAGCCAAGAATTGAAGTTTTTGATTAAACCTTCCCATAGAATTGAATTACTATCTCCTAAAAAATGAAATGCCCAGATAATTACTTGAGAGCTTCCTAATTTTAAAGCTAAACATTGCAACAATCTCCCTTTGCTCTGCCTCATTGTAGTTTATGAAGATTTTTTTAATTTTCCTTCACTAACCATCTTACCTGAAACCAACTCATATTTTTTAAAGATTGCCTTTAATTCTTGAGCCTCAATAATAGAAACAACTCCAAAGAGAAAAGTATCATCAGTAAATTGATGGTGTGACAAACTATCAATGTTATCCACCACTTTTACACCAAAAACCTTATTAAAAAATTTAGCTTGAACTACCACCTGACCCAAATCTTCAGACATTAAGATGAAGAGAAATGGGGATAAGTCATATCATTTGTGCAAACCCATATAATATTTGAAGAAACTAGCTGGACACCCATTGATCAAAACTAAAAATTTAGGACTAGTTTGAAGATCTAATTACACCAATCCTTGTAAAAGCCAACATTTTCTAAGACTTTGACTAAAAAGTGTGAATTAACCATGTCATAAGATTTACTAATATCCTATTTAAGAAACATGTCTTTTTGGTGATTATGTCGAGAGAGTGAATGAATTCATGAGAAATAATAATGCCTTTTTAGATATTCCTCCCTGACACAAAACCCACATGTTTTTGATAAATGAGGGAATCTAATACTAACTTGATCCGATTGGCCGAAGCTTTAGAAATGATTTTGAACACTAAATTACATATGGAAATATGATTAAAATCACTAAAAAATTAACATTCAAATCTAGAGCCACTTTCTTATGGAGGCAGTATTCTTCTACAATGTTCAAAAAACCAACTCCAACAATGTCCCAAAATGATTGAAAAAATATGTTGGAAAACTATCAAGACATAGAGATTTATCTTTGGACATCAAAGAAAACACCAAGTGAATTTCCTTCAAATTGAAGGGAGTCGTCAATTGAGCATTCTGCATGAACGAGATTAGTTTGGGGATAAACCCCAAATTCAAATTTTGAGCTTCCATATTGGATTTCTCTTCTATAGAGAGAATTTTATTGAAGAAAGACACCCCTTAGCTCTAATCTCCTCTTGGTAAGTCAAAAATTCATTATTTCTAGATTTGATGCTTGAAATCTGAGTTGTATATCTTTTATCCCTCACCGAGTTATGAAAAAAAACTAAATTTTTATCCCCTACTTGCAAATAGTTCACCCTCAACTTTTGTTTCCAATGAATTTTTTATCTTATAATTATTTCTTCATACTCCTACATAAGCTTATTATCAAAATAATAATCTACCACATCTATCCCCCCTTTCATGATAGAATCATTCAAAGACAATAGAGTGGCTTCAATATTTGCGTTTTCTTGAAAAATATCTTTGAAAACATCAACATTCCACCTTTTAAGACAACTTTGATATACTAAGTTTTCTTTGTGATTTTGTGCATGAGAGAACCAGAGGAAGGGGAACATTCTGATCATCAATTCCTCATGATTTGAAACAATGAAGGCTATTTTAACCACATTAACTCACATTTAAAAGGATAGCATTCCAAAGGACAATCCTTAAAATTATTAAGAACCATCAAAAAGTGATTTGAACCAAAAGCACCACACACCAAAATATCCACCACATATTCACTTAGTAGTCAATTCATATTGATCAATAATCTATCAAGTCTCTATATAATATTATACATACCCACTCTTCTATTATTCCAAGTAAACCAACTGGATTTAGGGAGCACATCCACCAGTTCTTTATTCTGCACAAAATTACATAAATCCACTTGAGATGGTTTAGGGGCCAATACCCCTCCCAACTTATCTTGAGATTTGAGAATGGCATTAAAATCACATCCTAGAAGAATATTGTCCTATTCATACCTCAACATTGTAATAGAGAGTACCTACCAAAGTTACCATTTTTGCTTGACATCATTAGGACCATAAATATTTAAAAATAGGCAATGAACATTTAAAGATGAAATATAGAACCTAGACATATACCATGAAGGACTCAAATCTACCACAACTACATTATCCATCAAAGGATACTAAATAATTTTTAGGCCACCAGAATCCCCATTTTCTTCCATAAAAAGATTGTTCCATCCTAAAAATTCAATTTAGTTTCCTATAGTAAAAAAACATATGAAGTTTCAACCATCATGATACATTTCACTAGCCACCTCTTATTTGGGGCATTCAGGGCCCTTACATTACAAGATAGGAGCTTCATTGAACCATATGGGTAATTCCACCCTCCCCCACCACTTTCCAAACTCTATAAATAGATGCAAAGTACATTATCTGCCACCTAGAATCTCCCCCTTTGTCTTATCTTAGCTAATTTCCTACCCCTTATCTTTTTAGGTCCCTAATTTTTATGGTTCAAATACCATTGAAATTGAGAGATGAAGAGAACCTACCATGAATTCAATTCTTCTTCTAACTCTAATTCCTCCTATTCCTCTAAATCACTACCCTCAACTTCTCCCAAAACTAGTTCTTCTAGCTCCCTTCCTTAGAGACTAAAAGTTGAACCATTTTATCTTGAGAGGATTATAATAAAGATTTGATTAACTTAGATTCTTGTTCTATAAACTCATAACCTTTGATTAAATAATCTAGAGAGTAATTCTTACCATTGTGTAGTTTCTCAAGTAGATCTTATAGGTTTCCAATATTCTTGTCAAGGTTAAGTTCAATTAGCTTCTTCATTAACTCAAGATAATGAAGAATGAGCTTAAGTTCAAGATAGAGATAAGAATCTCATTCCTTCATACCTAAAAAATCTTATTTAAAACCTTTCCCCACATATAATTTGTAAATACCTTTCTCTAACTTATCCATAGACTTGTTATTACTCACCAATATTTGTTGCCAAACTTGTTGGACTGCCAAACAAATGTGAAGAGAAGCCTAATTTTTGAGGGAATAGAATTTTTATGTGTGTCCTGAATGATGAAACCTAAACAATGGAAAGGGATTTTTTAAATATCCACTCCCTGACACTAGACCATGCCTAGGGACTCAATCAAAATTTTCTTCATAATATCCTTGTCTAAGTCCAACAACACCCTAACTATAACATAAGATACCAGAATGCATTTTTTTCAAAATAGGATTAACCTTGATGAAAGAGCCAAACATATTACCCAAAGATTTTAGACCATCCAAACCCCAATATTCAATAGGTAGATCATAAAAGTGAATCTAGACTAGAAACATACCTTTTTGGCTAGAAAGGGATCAAAATTAGAGCTCCATTTTTGTAACCATAGACCCTATCCTCTTAAAGTCCAAAGTGGATTTTTCATGACCAGATCGTGAGCTAAGCTTGAGGTAAAATTAAACACAAAGAATTTTTTTGAAAGAAAATAAATCTTCATCTCTTTCTCCCTATTTTAAAAAAACACTCTTCCACTTCACCTAGTGTCAGCCATTTTCTCGCACATTTGGAAATTAGAGAATTTTAAAATAACATCTACAAGTTATTGGTAAAAGGATATGAGTTCCATTCCAATTCCACTAATTTCCCAATTATCACCCTATCAGTAGAATCCACCATGGGTTGATCCTCTAGAACCCAGGAATGAACAAAATAATTATCTTCCAAGAAATTAGATCACCATCCAATTGTAAAGGCCTTTGCTCCGGTAACCATTTGCTTAACTGCTTCTAGATCCTCCTCCTCATTAAATTTTATTTAACATGATATATTGTTGCTTCTTGACTCTTACTTGACAACTAGAGTTTCAAAACCAACAACTCTTGAGTTTCATGAATTTTGTCTTCCACCTACCCCACCTACCCTTTCCTACCTTTTAATCTACCTCCGACTGCCAAGGATTTACCCTTCCTATCTCTACTCCCCCAATTAAGACCTTGCTCAAACTCCTTAGTGCATACCATCTATTTAGTTGAGTAAGTTTCTTGACATCAAAATAACGATGATTACATATATATATATATATATAATTTTTATTAATAAATTATATAAATATTTAATAAAAATATATAGTATCCTATATATATTATTATTTTAATAATTTTTATTTATATATATTTAACATAAAAATATCTATGAATGATATAAAAAACATTTATTGCACACACACACACACACACCCAACCCCGCCCCCTCCCCACCCACCCCACACACACACACACACACACACACACACACACACACACATGCACGCACACCCACACCCACACCCACACCCACACCCACACCCACACATGCACACACACACGCACACACACACCCACACACACCCACACACACACACACACACACACACACACATCAAATTACATATACAAGTTGTCCAACTAAAAAACCTATAATTAAAACTACATTCAAAAAATTATTAAATAATTGTGGCTACGATACCATGATAAAATCTACACAATAATACATAGAATTGTATATAGTGGATCTAGATGTGTAATGAATAGTAGAATACATAAATAAGCTTACAAATCATTGACATAATATTTAATATAATAGAGGTAAAAAAACCATGGGTGATTCTTCATTAATTGATAAACTAGAACCCAATACAAATATTTTTCGCTTTCACTTCTTCATGTAACATTGAAAATATTTCACATGGAAATTTTTAGGTATTTTAAAAGGGTGAAACGTATTTTTATAGTGAGGTGAAATTTTGTTACCAATGGGCATAATGTTAAAATCAATATATTTTATTAATTATTTACATGAGGTTAACTCATGTTAATAAATAATAAAATATCTTTATATTTACCCATTTTAGGTATGGTACGTGTACATGAACTACCACTTAACCATTAAATGTTCTAATAAATGTTGAATATTTTCATAGTTGTGAATCATTTAAATGCTTTTATATTTTATTGAATATTTATTTTTTTGATTTTTTGAAATAATTAAAAAGAAAAGGTTAACCTATGATACCATTTAATGGATTATCATATTTAGTTTCAAACTTAGATGGTTCAACAAACTGGTGGTACTACCATGTAACATTTATAGGTGTCATATTAAGTTATATAGGATATGTGGTGTTCTATGTATGTATAATAGGAATCTATGGTCATGAGGAAACAATAAAATTACTAGAGTCTCATGAAACTTATATTTTAGTTCTTTGCGGTTTATTTAGATTATTACTTAATTGAAACATGTTTATTTATTCTATGTAACTAAGTTTTCTATGTAGGAGTAGATGAGGATTATGTGGAATCCATTTTATATCTCTAGTGTAAAGGCCTCTAAAGTATGGGTCACCTAAGAAAGGAGATTATTTTTTCTTACCATTTTGTGGAGGATTAACTTTTGTAGGTTTGATAATTAGTTTTCTCAAAATAAAATTCTCTTATTCAATTAGATGTTCATATGAAATTTTTGAAACTGTGACTACCCTATTGGTATGAATATAGTTAATACACCCATTCATTATGGAAGGTACCATTCATATTTTATGTATCCAAGGTCATCCTAATAACATATCAAATATTATTGTATATGATTTAACTAAAAATGTTGTATCCACATGTGATGTAACAACCTATAAAGGTAAATTAATCTCACCAATAACATATTGTGATGTCCTATCAAATGCTATGACCATTTTAGATGAATGATATAAATCATCATGTGCATATTCAAGATGTGTATTAAATGTCATCATACATTTGTTCTCACTAGCACCATTATCAATCATAATAATATGTATAGGCTAATGGTCAAGGTATGCTAGAATAAATAATTAGTGAATATTTGAGTAATTATCCACTATTTCACTATCATCTAATGTAATAGAAGGTATTTGAACCATACGAGGTATTGTTCATGTTTAAGTGCCAATAATACCATATAATGGTTTCCCATATTATGATGGAAGAGGATATGCATTACATGCCATTTGCAATTATGGATCTTTATTAAAATGATCTTGCAAATGGTTTTGAAATATCTTATAATAATGGTGATCACTACTATGTGAACATGAATCATTTGGAGGATCATCAAAGGTAATATTTTGGTCACTAATAATGTATTAGATATTATGATTTAAAGGGTATAACATATATTCATATAATGCCCATCTCCCTAGTGATAGTTTAGATATATGTTAGCATCATATCCTTTGGGTATAAGTCAACTCATATAAACCTCTATGGGCGAATTGAGAAATATGTGACGACAATCAACTAATTTATAAAGTAAAGAAGATGGATACTTAGGTAATCATGAAAATTATCTCTTAGGTACATTAAATAATATGATTTGATTAGGTTTTTGTGATAATATGTTAAATGTTGTGGTTGTTTCATTTTTAGGTTATGTGGGTTGTACCTTGTAGTATTTTGTTTTGATATGAAACTTAGTATTAGATGTAATCAATGTCCTTGCTACATAAATAAAAAATTTCAAGTAAATAAGATTAATTTCATGATCTCAAAAAATATAGCACTAGTCATCTAAATATTTAAAATTATTGAAAATAATATACTCATATAATTGGGCAATTAAACATTACTTGAAGATGTCATGAATTTTTTAATCTACCATTGGATTTATCAATTTAGACAACCTTATATTATATCTCAAAATATATTCATTGATATGTTGATTAGTTCCTTGTTTTATCTTTGAAATTTGAGCATATGACATATTTTTGGTAATGTTTATATAAAAATGGGCTAGAAAATAATCTTTTAGAGATTTGAATTACCTCAATGATTGGATTGGTAAATCAGATAACCATCATAAATCATAGTTTTTTAGGCTTCTTGGAAATAATTTCATCAAAATTGTATCAATAAAGGCATAATGAAGGCATGTTGCATATAAATATTTAATATGTTATTCATGATCACCCTTCCTATCATAAAATGTGAACTTGGGTGAAACAAAACTGATTGGAAAAGGGTGCAAATATATTTTAGTTGCAATAGGATTATGTAACAAATATTATGAATCAATAGCATGAGGAGACTTTAAATCTTTCTATTCAATATTATAACCTTTTCTTCAAAATAATTTATAACTTGGAAGAGACTTTTTATTATAGAGTGATTAGGATTAAGAGTGGATAGTTGACCAATCACCAAAGGGGACGTAAACATAGTTTGAGTTGATATAGGCATTGGAACTAGTATTTAAATAGAAGCATCAGCTAGCTCCATGGTAGATGTATCAATAAAACTTTGGTCCTTTGGCAATAATGATATGAAAACATAATCTATGACCTTAATACATTTAGAAATCTATGATGTGTTGAAAAGGGTGTTAGAAATATTTTCATTGATATCAAAGGTCTAGCATTGGTGATAAAGGCTCCATAGCATTTAATGGTGTTTTTAATATTCATATCTTGGATAATATGTGTTAATATTAATTTGATATTAATGAATATATTTTTGGTTTCATATAAGTCAAAAGAGGGCCCATAGAGAAGTCAAAGATTCACAGTGTAAAGATAAAAGAAGAATAGGGTGCATTTTTTCTCATGAAAAGTCATCTTGAGAAATTCCAAGAGTCACCATGTGAAGACAAAAGAGGGTATGTCACATTTTTCATGAAGGGACACTTTGAGGAATATGAAAAGTCACCAAGATAAAGACAAAAGAGGAAAGGATACATTTGCTTATGAAGGGTCACCATGTGACTTTTCAAATGTAAGGATATGAAGGGTCATGCAAGTTTGGCACCATTTTCCATGAGGATTGAAGGATCAAAAAGGGTGAATGCCAAAGGTAACTTGAAAAGCTATAAATAAAGGTTGGAGAATGCATTTATAATATGCAAGAGAGTGCATGGTTTGTATTTTTTTAGAGGAGAGAAAAGTAGGATATATTATAGAGTTCTATCATTTGTTGAGTAAGCAACATTGAGAGATAGTTGTGCTTTATACATAAGAGGGGTTGGTTCTCCTATGGTTTGGTGCTCATAAATCTTTTCAAGGGGTTGATGCTTCTATGGTTGGTGCTCATAAATAGTTGATGTGTTGGTGCTCAGCAAAAGTTTTGGTGCTCCTTCAAGTTGGTGCTTACAAACTTTGTAATTTGAGTTGGTGCTCTTTCATATACTTGTGATTGTTCTCCATGGTATTTTCCACTTTGGGTTTCCACCTACAAAATTAGTGTCTCTCTCTCTCTTGTGTGGTGCATGTTATTATTTCAATTTTATTGCATATATTGAATGAGTGATTATGTGGTTAAATAAAAGAAATAATATTAAGTAAAAGATATATAATATACTGATTCACCCCCCTCTCTTAGTATATTTCATGCTTAACAATGGGTATCAGATCAGGTTCCTTTTTGAGAAAGTTTTACAGCTTGAAGGTAGATCGAGGAAAGCATGATGGTTGGATCACATGAAGGTTTTTATACAAATATGATACATTTGTTTGATGGGACAAATTATAATTTTTGAAGCATAAGTATGAGTACTTATTATATGGCCCTTAGATTTGACATTTGGCAAGTAGTGGTGGAGGAATATGAAGAGCCACAGACACTTGTAACTACTTCAGTGGAAAAGAAGGCAAGTGAAAATAATGCTAAATATTTAAATGTTATTTTATGTGGTTTATGTGAATCAAATTTTTTTAAAGTTATGCAATGTAAATCTACTTATGAAACTTGGGTAAAACTTGAGAATATTTACAAAGGTGATGGAAAGGTTCAGCAAGCTAAGATTTAAACTTTAAGAAGATAGTTTGAGAGTATGAAGATGGAAGATGAAGAAAATATAGCAAGTTACATTTTGTAGGTTGATCAAATAGTTAATCAAATTCAAGTCTTGGAGAAAAAATAGAAGAATAAATTGTGGTAAAAAAAGTTTTGAGAGCTCAAACATTGAGATATGATGTAAAAGTTTTGGAAATTGAAGAGATGAAGAATTTATCCAAGATAAAAATGGATGAGCTACATGGTATTCTTACAGAATATGAGATGTAGATTGAATAAGATAAACCCTCAAAGAGAGAAGTTGTCTTCAAGACATCAAAGAAAGAGAAAGATAAGATTCAAGAATCAAGTGATAGTTCTAGCGATGATGAATATGACAAATGAGCTCTATTCATTCACAAACTAAAAAAGGCACAGGTAAATATCAAGAAAATTTATCTTTTAAATGTTTTAATTATGGAAATATTGGATATTGTGTAGTTAAATGCCTAGATAAGGGTAATGGTGACAATGAAGAAGGAAAATCTACATAAAACAAGAATTTCTAAGGAAAATTCAAGAAGGAATTTGAGAAGAAGAGTTTTGATTCTAAAAATCCTAGCTTAGCCAAAGATAGTGGAGTCAATGATTTAGAAGTAAAAGAGATTATATTCATGGCCATACATGAAGATGCCTTTGCAAGTAAAAGTATAGATGATCAAGAAGAAGAACAAGATGAAGCCAAAGTGAATCTATAAGGAAAACTTATTTGTGCCTTAGAAGAGTTAAAAGATCTTAAGAAGAACAATCAAAGATTAAAGCTTCAGATTGAGAAAAATGAAAAGGAGTCAAAGGAAACAATTGAAGATATACAAGCACACTTTGAAGAAGCCCAAAAGATTGAAAAATATCTAACGACATAGTTGCAAAAATTAAGTGAAGAATGTGAAAGGTATGTTATTGAAATTGATTATTTAAAAGAAAATCATGAGAAAACAAATAAAGAAATCAATGATAGAGCATCCAATGATTCAAAATTTAAGAATAACAATAATATGTTGAATAAGATATTAGAAAGTCAAAGATCAATGTTAGATAAGACATGTATCAAATTTGAAAAAGAGAAAGAGGAGGCCAATACTTTCCCATACAAGGTTAACATAGACAAAGGAAAGAGCTCTATTGAAGCTCTTAAAAAAGAGGAAATAAAAAGGGAAGAAGTTAATAATACAGATGACATCTCAAATAAAGAAGGCTAAAAGGAATAGAGCTATAAAAGTCAATCAGGTCAGAGATACACAAACAGGTCCTATTTTTATTGTAATGGATATGGTCATAAGAAATTATAATGTCAAAAAAGGGCTAACAATTTTAGAAATAAGGAGAAGGATACTCATGCAAAGTCAAGCAGAAGCCATAACTCTTTTACTCCTTTATCAGTATTTAATGAAGAGGCCATAATATGTTACAAGTGCAATAACTTCAGACACATAGTCCAGTATTGTAGAAGTGTGTTTGAGTCAGTTAACAAAGACCAAAGTTTCAAGGATCCATTCATCAAGAAGAAAGTTTAGATAGGTTTATGGTAGAAGAAACAACCTAAAAAGTCTATGTTGGTCTAGACAGATTTGCATGCAAGAAATGAAGAAAAGCCATAGTTCATTGATAGTGGATGTTCAAGGCACATGACAAGAGACAAGATAAAGTTCATAACCTTGAAGAAGATCAATGGTGGAATAGTGAAATTCAAAGTCAATACTACTATTAGAATTGCCAAAAAAGGTACATTAAGTTTGGATAATGGTAGAACTAAAACTAAAAATGTTTTGTATATATAAGGTCATAAGCATAATATTTTTAGTTTATGGAAAATGTGTGATTAGGGGCACACAATATTTTTTTCTATAGAAGATTTTGAAATCAGGATAAAATATTTAGATGTGCTAGTTGTAGATGCTAAAATAACAGGGAATAATTTTTATATGTTATTAAACATCAAAGGTCAAAGATGTTGTTTGAGTCAGATTGAATAAAGTTGGCTATGGTACAGGAGAATGGGACACATAAATTTTGAAAATCTTGTAAACATCAGTAAGAAACAAGTAATCAGAAATCTTCTAAAGATTACAAAGCCATCCAACACACTTTATGAACCTTGTCAGCATGGGAAGTAGGCCAGAATGTGCTTAAAAACAAAAGAGTACTGGACCACTCAGATGTTAGAGCTTGTTCACACTGATTTGTGTGGACCTATGAGAACTCAAAGTACTCAAGGTAAGAAATATTTCATGTTTATTGATGATTTTTTACGTATGACATCGGTAATGTTTTTAAAGAAAAAATCAAAAGCTTTCAGACATTTCAAAACATTATTTGAAAATGAAACCAATTTGAAGATTAAGTGTCTAGGATCATATCAAGGAGGAGAATTCATGTCAGATTAGTTTATTGAGTTTTATAAAGACCATGGAATAAAGAGACATTATTCAGTATCTAGAACTCCAAAACAAAACGGAGTAGTTAAATAGAGAAACATAATACTTCAGGAGATGGAAAGGACAATGCTAAATGAATCCAAGATACTGAATAAATATTAGAGAGATGGAACTTCTATATCAGTGCATGTTCAGAACATAGCATTATTGAGAGTCCACAATGACAAGACTCCTTATGAGCTATGCAAAGATAAACCAACAATAGTTGATTATTTTAGAGTTTTTGGTAACATATGCTTCATAAAAAGAACTGATGAAAAAATTTGTAAGTTTGAATCTAGAGTAGATGAAGGTATATTTTTTGGTTATTATTGTAATATTAACTCTTATAAATGCCATAAAAAAAGAACCAAGAAAATAGTTGAAATTGCAAGTGTCAGGATAGAAGAAGATGGAACACAAAGAATCAATGATCCAGTAGAGTTGAAAGTGTAAGTGTCAAGATAGAAGAAGATGGAACATAAAGAATCAATGATTCAGTAAACAATCCTGAAATCATCGAAGAGGAAGACATTGAAGAATCAGATGAAGATGAGAAGGAGAAAAAGAACACTAAACCCCATCCAAATATGTCTAGAGAAATCATAATGAAAGTGACATTATCAGGGACATAAATGAAGGAATTCACACTAGAAGAATGATGGTAAGTGAATCTAAGAAAGTTAATTTCTCTTTGTTATCAAAAATTTAGCCTAGAACTTTTTTAGAAGCTAGACATGATAAGCATTGAGTTAAGGCAATGGATGAAGAATTAAATCAGATATAAAAGAATTATACCTGGGAATTAGTGCCTAAACCAAAAGATCACCATGTGATAGGAACAAAATGGTTTTATAGACATAAGTTGAATGAAAATGGAGAAGTGACCAAGATTAAATCAAGATTAGTATGTAAAGGATATGCTTAGATTGAGAGAATATATTTTGAAGAAACTTTTGCACCAGTGGCAAGGCTAGAGGCTATTAGAATGTTTCTTGCATATGCAATGTTTAAAAACTTCAAAGTGTTTTGGATGAATGTCAAATCTACCTTCCTAAATGGGAATATAGAAGAAGAGGTCTACATTGAGTAGCATGAGGTATTTATTATCTCAAATATTAGTATCTATGTATACAGATTGAAGAAAGCACTTTATGGATTGAAATAAGCCCCCAAATCTTGGTATGAAAGACTTGATAAGTACTTGCAGGATCAAAGTTTCAAGAGAGGATTTACTAACAGTAATCTCTACATCAAAATATAAGGTGAGCATCAATTGATTGTTGTGGTATATGTTGATGACATTATTTTTTGAGGAAACATTGAAAAGATGACAAAAAAATTTCTTAAAATATGCAAAAGGAATTTGAGATGTCTATGCTTGGAGAATTGTCATTTTTATTAGGATTACAAATATTTCAGTCAGATAAAGGAATTTTCATATCTCAATGTAAATATACCAAGGAAATATTTAATAAATTTGGTTTTGAGGATTGTGCACTAGTTGGCACACTAACGAGTACAGGAAATAAGGTGAGCAAGGATAAAGATTCACCTATTGTAGATCAATATTTGTATAGATCTATGATTTTTAGTCTTTTATATTTGTTAGCATTAAGGCTAGACATCATGCATGTAGTAGGTATAGTTGCAAGATATCCATCATATCCAAAAGATATTAATGTTTAGTTAGTGAAAGGATATTCAGATATATCAAGGGGACATTGGATTATGGATTGTGGTATCCCACAATGAGAGATTTCACTTTAGTTACTTATATATATTTAGATTGCGCAAGTTGCTTGGATGATAGAAAGAGTACAAGTGGAGAAGCTTTATTCATCAATGATAGCTTAGTATCATGGCTAAGCAAAAATCAAAATTTAATATCATTTTCTATAACTAAAGTACAATATATTGTAGTGGTATTGTGTTGTACTCAAGTAATTTCGATGAAGCAAACTTTAGAAGATATCAAGGTAAAATATGATGAACCTATTTCTATTTTTTTTGACAACAAAAGTGATATTAATATATAAAAAAATCTAGTGATGCATTTAAGAACAAAACATATTCCCATCAGATATCACTTCTTGAGAGAATAGGTTGTAGATCAACAGGTTAAGATGGAATATATCAGTACTATAGAGAAGATTGTATATATTTTCACAAAGGCACTACCAAAAGACACATTTGAGTTTCTATTAGTTAATTTGGAAGTAATTACTTTTACTTCTTGCCATTCAAGATCTGCATTAGTTTAAGGGGAGCTAAGTGTTAAATCTAGGATAGGCCCTTTGCCATTGATGCCAAAGTGGGAGAAGAACAAAAATAGGTATAGGTATAGGTGAAAAAATAGGTACATGGAATATGAGTTATTGTATGTTTTATAGATGGTAGTATGCGCAGGTTTTAAGATGTGGTAGTTTGAGTTTGCCATCAATGACAAAGGAGGATATTTTGAAAATATTGTCATTGATGTAAAAGGTCTAGATGGTGATAAAGGCCCCATAGCATTTAATAGTGTTTTTAATAATCATATCTCTAGCTAATGTGTGTTAATATTTATTTAATATTAATTAATATATTTTTGGTTGCTTATAAGTCAAAAGAGGGCCCATGGAAAATTCAAAGAGTCATGGGGTAAAGACAAAAGAAGAATGGGATGCATTTTCTCATGAAAAATCATCTTGAGGAATTCCAAGAGTCACCATGTGAAGGCAAAAAAGGGAATGGTGCATTTTTCATGAAGGGACACTTTGAGTAATATGAAAATTTACCAAGATAAGGACAAAAGAGGAAAGGATGCATTTGCTTATGAAGGGTCACCATGTGACTTTTAAAATTCAAGGATACAAAGGGTTATGAAAGTTTGGAACCATTTTCCATGAGGATTGAAGGGTCACAAAGGGTGAATTCCAAAGTTCTTTTGGAAAGCTACAAATAAAGGTTGGAGAATCCATTTGTAATATGCAAGAGAGTACATGGTTTGTATTTTTTTTAGAGGAGAGAAAAGTATGAGATATTGTAGTTTTATATCATTTGTTGAATAAGCAACATTGAGAGATAGTTGTGTTTTATAAACAAGAAGGGCTGGTGCTCACAAATCTTTGCAAGGGGTTGGTGCTCTTATGGGTTGGTGCTCACAAATAGTTACTGTGTTGGTGCAAGGGAAAGGGATTGGTGATCCTATAAGTTGGTGCTTGTGAACATTGTAATTTGAGTTGGTGCTCTTTCATATACTTGAGATTGTTCTTCATAGTTTCTCCCACTTTGGGTTTCCACATAAAAATTTAGTGTCTCTCTATCTCTTGTGTGGTGTATGTTATTGTTTTAGTTTTATTGCATATCTTGAATGTGTGATTATGTGGTTAAATAAAATAAATTAGATTAAAAGATATATAATATACTAACTCACCCTCTCCCCCCTGTCAGTATATTTCATGCTTAACGAGGACGTTTATTAATATGGAATCATTTATAGTGAGACCTAAGCATTCACCATCACAATGAGAGGATGCTTTAGCCTTAACATGTTTACTAATATCATCTATTGTAACATATAAAAATGCATCCATTAAAGGCTTTTTAATATTGAGATGATTGACTAATGCTTCCTTATATTACATTGGAAAACTATTTTTTTGGACTGAAATTTTACATTGCTTATAAATGAATGATTTACAATTTGGAATAATAGTTACAATGATAAGAAATTAAAAATTAGAATATTAGGAAACCCTATGTAAGCCTAAGGTTTAGAGATTTAAGGTCAGGTTCACCAAATGTTTAACCCTAAATTTGATGTAGGTGGGATATAGTTAATTATATATATATATATATATATATATATATATATATATATATATATATATATATATATATATATATATATATATTAAGCATAAGGTTGATAAACTAATATATAACATGCTAATTAATATTAGACTAAGATAAATGAATATGTTGAATTATAATATTAAATATAAATTGTACCAAATTAAAAAGATGTTTAATTTATTGAAATACCAAAGAGAAATGATAATTATATTGGTTTAATATGTTGAATTAGATCTAGGCTGAAAACATGTATAATGTATGTAGGATCAATAGTCTAGACTAGTTGTTAGATTCTATAAATTATTCTTTTCTATCTATAGACACTACCATCAAATCTGGACACTATTGTTAATGCTAGTGTCTAACTATGACACAGGTGTTATAAATGAAATAATTCATGGATCTTGATGTGAAATTTTTCATTATTATATGTGTCTATCTCATTTAATATTATATATTCATATATCATATACATGTTGTTTCTATTCAATAATTGATCAAACCATAGATGTTCACCCTTCTTCACCCTTAGAATGAATTTTCTAAATATTTAGTGGGCTCATACTATCAAGCTAACCTCAATGACCCCTTTATCACTGATGATGCCTACATTGACAATACTCCAAATATGGCCTCATAATTATGTGTGTGCATAAGGGTGAAATATACTATATGAAGATACATGCAATGATCTGGCTTGTAACTTCACAAATATCACTCATGATATGATTTTTGAGAAATTCAAACATTTTAAATAATTGATCCAGTGATTGATAATGAAATATGGGTGGATAGGTAATAATAAATTATCTATGTGATTGATTGATAGAACTTTGGTAGACTTCTTTTCTTGGTATTTTCTAGATGAATAGTGAGAATGCTTACACTTGTATTTATACAACACCTTTGGAAAAGATTTCATGGTTAGGTTTAATAACAAAAATAAGCTGACCCATAGGTTTCTAAATATTTTAAATTTGGATGAATTTTTTCAACTAGA
This sequence comes from Torreya grandis, assembly GCA_037957365.1. Classification (NCBI taxonomy): domain Eukaryota; kingdom Viridiplantae; phylum Streptophyta; class Pinopsida; order Cupressales; family Taxaceae; genus Torreya; species Torreya grandis. The sequence continues at coordinate 159,748 of JARHVA010009529.1, forward strand.
TAATCAATAAGGATCTAGAAACTATTATCGATGATAGTGTCCTTTTGTGGTCGGTAATGTCCATAGGGCTAGAAAATAGGTTTGGATCTAAAATTGATAGTGAAGGATGTTTATATGATTTTAAGCAATTTTTGTAGTGTAGGAAACTTGGATCATCATAATGATATAGATTAGACTAAAAGATAAGCATTTAGGCATATTAAGATGGTGAATGTGATCCTTTCAACTATAATGAGGTCAAGAACTAAAGGGTAGAACTATAATTAGTATTTTTTTAATGTACAATATTACAATGATATAAATATCTAGTTTTAGAATATACAATATTCATAAAAATTTATATTTATTACATGTTTTTTTCAATTTAGAATTACAATTTTTATTCAAAAATATTTTTATATGCCAAAGAGAAATTACATTACTTAAATTCAACATATGCACAATATTATCATTGTTAAGTTATTAGTATGTACATAATAAAATATGAGTAAATATTAAATTCAATTTCACTTACTTGAATGTAAATTTCTTAAATAAATGTGAATGCTATAAATTATAATTTATTAAATTTTATTTTATTTATCATGACATTTAATAGCTAAATCTTGCACAAAGTAATTATAAAATATGTATTAAAATTAAATCCAATTTAAAATAATTAATATGGATCTAGTTCATTTGACATAACATGATGTTGCATATTATCATTCAAAAATCAAAACTATTATATATTATAATATGTATCATTAACCTTATTGTTGATAATTTTAACATTTCATGACAACAACCCCAATTGCACTCCTACAAGCAATTCAAGGTGTTTTATTGATAGGGGAAGTAAAAAAAATAGAATGGACACAAAATCCATATCCCAATGGACAAGACTTGGTTTACATACTCCAATGATTTCTATTGATAGTGGATCATAAAATAATGTTTCACATTTATTTATTGAAATCAAGTATTATGGTTAGGTTTACAAGAATTGATTACAATACACTAAAATGAATTTTTATCCAAAATGTATGTGAAATTTTTTAATGCTTTTAAGTAAATCATTGAGATGATGAAAAATAATAACAAAGGTTAACAAGAAGGCCATTACTCCATAATTGAATAAACTCATAATAAAATTATCCATGTATTTTTTATTAGGTTGGAATGTGAGTAATGATCATAGATTCACCCTTATCAATTGAAAATAAATAACTTTCATCTAAGGTAAACATTACCAATAAATAACTATATAAATATGGCCTAAAAGCTAAGGATGGTGGTTCATATGTTGTTTACACCTATATGTTTTAAGGCATCCATGAAGTATTTGATAGGGTGACTCTTCATGGTGATATTATTGCATTTGTTTCCCATTGACCAACGTAGGTAAGTAAAATAGTTAATGCTTAACTTATAATTGGTTTGAAAGAACCTAGTGGATAAACCATAATAAATGATGATAGAAAAAACTTGTCATAATATGTGCCTCTAAATATGGACAACCCCATAAAATTTGATGAAGTGGCTATGAATTATGAAGCTTGATTGTATAAGAAAACTATCGTGTTCAGATGGGTGGATTGTGTAGAGTTTCATGTGAAGGATGGTTATTTTTGTCCTTATTTTTTTGGATATATAAAAACAATGAAAAATAGGATGGAAATTTTATATTAACAGTAAATTCCAATATGGTTTTAGAAATAAATGGCATGAAACAATTTAATATAATTGTAATGTCCCACCAAAAGTGACATTAATTATTGATCTTGAGCTCATACCATAAAAAGTGATAGAAGAAGACATTGATGATAATAAGGTTTTGATGAAAATCCTTTAACTAAGATATGGGTATGAATGGACTAATGATTAGATAGTTTTAAAGGTCAGGTATTCCTTGGGTGATGTGAAGAAAAGCAAATGCTCCTAATCCAATTGTAAACACTTACAATGGCTTTAATGTGAAGTTTTTATTTCCAATTCTCGTGGTAAGGCCAAACTTTGGTAAGGGAACTATAATAGCTAATTTCAAGCATTTGGTGGTGTAATTATATATTGACCCATATGATAAGTTGTGTTTAGTGTTGCACACTTATTTGAGAAAGTTGACACATTGCATAATTATTGTATGTATCATGGGAGAAATAAATTTGGTCATACAACAAGAGGACCCTTTCTTGCTATGGGTTATGATTATGATTCTTCTATTAATGAGAATATAATGGTGATTTGGTTCGAACCAAAATAGGGACACTTTATAGATTTATGTAAAGTTATTAAAATTTTTTGAATTAGCTCTGATTATCTTGAATCATGTATCTTAATCATCTTGGTTTAGAGGCACTATCAGTTTTTTGGTTCAAAATTATAAAATGGGGGTTTAATGAGGCACATTTATGTGTTTAAAGTTATTTATCAAATCCATTCCACCTCTAAATATGTTAAAATAATTTTACAAAGTTTGTTTTGAATAAATAAAATGTTTTATAACATATACAACCTTTTAAAACACTTTGATAGACTTTTCAAGTCTATCTTACATGTAATATGAACCTTGAAAACTTACCAACCTTGTAAAATTCTTTTGAAAGATCTGAACCATGTAAAACAAGCCTAAAAACATGCTAATCTCTTTCAAATGACATTTATCCCTCCACGTGGAATTTTTGGAGATCATGAAAGACTTTTCTAAGTTTTATGTATGCAATTTGTGGGATGTAACGTTCTTCTTTCCCGAATGCATGGCATTTAGTGAATGGATGGTAGTTTTGCTAATAAAACCTATGTATTGATTAAAAGAAAAAATAAAGTAGTTTTCACTCTAAATGCATTTATTTATGTTTGAAAGGTGGTTTTGCACCCAAATTGATTATTTTGGCTACCAAATTCATGTTATTGACTTCGAGTTCATGGTTTTGGCTATGAAAAGGATGGTTTTGTTTAAAATTGTAACTTGTTTGATCTTATTAAATCCATTCCATAATATATGACCTTCATAATGACTTTTTAAATTAAATGGGCTCTTTGGAACCCCACCAACTTCCTCAAAAAACTACCCTAAGCTATTTCAAAGTGATTTGGAGAAACAATTCATGATTTTGGTTGTGTAAAGGTGGTTTACATAAAAATAAACATTGCATCCATGTCGAGGATTAATATATTTAATTTTACCTTGTACAGCCTCAAAAAGGATATCTTACATGAAAAAATTATTTCTAAAGCCACCATTCTTCCTCATTCATATGCATTGAGAATATCATGAGGTGGTTTTCAAGAAAATGACGTGGTTATTTCAAATTGATAACAAGAAGTTTTGGAACATAAATACAGGGTTTTGGTAAGATATGGTCTTTAGATGTCTTGTGAGTTTTCAAACAACCTTTCTCATTCCTTGAACATGGTTTTTTTAAGTACTCATTTCCTGTCAACTTCATTCCTTCACTGTATTTCCTTATATTTTGTATGAAATACATTATAAAGGAGACTAAGGTGGTTTTCAAAACACAAAATATGGTTATGAATATATTGTTAGTATTGATAGTGTAAAAAGAGTTTAAATCATCCCATGCATATCCTAAACACATTATTTGTAGGCCATTTTTATAAATTATTATATCAACTCCCAAATTATTCATTGCATCCCTTACAATTATTATTTGTATTATGTAGTCTCTTGAATCTTTTTTATACAATCCCACCACCTTTTAAAAGCACTCAAATGAGCATTTGCATGAAACAAGTTGATAGAAAAGTTCATAGTACTTTAAAATGTGATAACATGTTCTTATTCATTACTCCTCTTATAGATTCAAGAAAATTATTGCATGCATGTGCATAGCAGGTATTGAAAGCACGAGTTTTAAAAGGCTTCAGATTGATAATAAAATCTTCTCACAAGTTCCTTAAAGTAAGCAACCAAATATGCTTAGTAGTTAGAGTAAGTGATTTATCCCAAAAGTTCATGTTCATTTATCATATGATTGAGAGTTGGTAGATCAGAACATGTGAATGTTTGATTCATAATATTTATGATAATTATACAAGTTGTTCTGTGATTCAAATTTTAGAGATTAAAATCATCAAAAGAATAAGAATAAGAGATTGTTTTAGTAGCAAGACATGGTATTATTTATAAAAAGATTTGTTTTCTTCTCAATAACCACTAAAATTTAATTTCTTGTCTTCCCAGATTTATATTTTTTCATTTATCTTTTTGTAATCACATAAAAAGGTCATATTTACCATTTTAAAGTTATAGAAGTTAAAGTAATAGTCAAATATAAATAAGTTACCATAAAGGTGGTTATTGGTGATTACACCTATTTTAATCTATAAGTAAGAGTTCTAAGCTCATTTTAATGGTTTTTTGATAGTATGAAAATTTTTGGAAAGATGGAAGGAAGGATTATTTATGTAAAACCACACAAAATAACAATACAAAAATAATTTTTTGGATTTGCTGCCATTAATTTTTATTAATAATGATATGAATGAGTATTTAAATATATTTTGATTCTTCCTCTTTCAATTTTATAAAATACCAGTGTTATATAGTCAATGAATGAAAATATTTTAGATTAGAAGTTATGTTGAAGATACATTAGGATTTTTTATCGTTGTGAAGCCTAGGCGAGATTGAAAATAGAATTTTTCATTTTATTGGGAAATATGAGGCTATTGTAAATATTTATTTCTAATGATATTCAATCTCATTGGTGTATGTATCATGTTTTTATGTTCATAGTAATTATTTTCTATCTCATTCTCATGATAAAGGTTTCCTACGTTGAAATCTTAATTCCTAGATTATTCTACTGAGTTTCTATTTTTAGATACCTAGAGTTTTTCTTTTTCTTCTCATGAATTATTATAGAATTTTTTGTGCTTAAATAGATATAATTTACCATTATCCACCCTTTTCCTCCCATTATTCCACTTCATTCTCATTTTAGTCACCTTTCCACACTTTTTGGTTAAAAGTATGACCCCAATAAAAAACATTTTTTCTATAAATAACTATAATTAGATGTAAATATCCTTATTTACCACATCCCTTTTGATTTAAATAAATGTAGCTATGATTAATGATAGGAGAGGAAATATTTCCCCACATTGTTGATTGGAACTCCACATTTTATCCCCTTGATAATTTTTTCAGCCAATAGTTTTGGTGACTCTACTAGGAATCGAGGTGCTTTACACACATGATTTTTTAGACATTTCAATGAACCTCCCATGGAATGGAGGTTATAAAATCCATTGAGATGAATTAACTATAAATTACATATTTTTTAATGAATAAATATAATTGGTTCACCCCAACCTCAATGTTCTTCCTATCCCATGGGGAAAACATTTTGGTTCATTAGCTATGCCTCAACACAATGAATTATGTTCAATCTCAAGGAAGAGATTCTTGAAGTTTACAGGAGAAAATTATAAAAATGTATATGATCATATCTTTTCTTTCATAGTGTCCTAAAATATCTTGGGAGTTATGCATAAAGATCTCATTATGAGAATTTTTGTTAAAACTATCATTGGACCTACTACTGAGTGGTTATGTAACCTAGAATATGGATGCATTTCGATTTGGGAATCCTTGAAGAAAAATTTATTAAATAAATTCAAGCCATCTATTGACGTGTTTGTATTATTTTCATATTTATTACAAATCTAGAAGCAATAAGATGACTAGATGAGAGAGTTTGTAGCATGCTTTAAAAAATTCTTGATATTAATTCCTTAGGTGGATCAACCAAGTATTGACAACTAAATTTGTGTCTTAATTTGTTCTCTACATTCGATTATCAAATTAATATTGATGAGGGAAAAGGTAAATGACATGGAAGGTACAAAACAAAAAGTTTTTGCCATTGAATATAACATGGTGTTATCTAAAATTTTGAAGAAAGAAGTTTCAAAGTGTGATTAAATTTTAATAATTAGTGACGAAGGGGTGGAGTTGATGTAATGAAAAACCCTCAACATTCATAATAAAGTTTCGGTAATAAAATCCTTAATAAATCATGTCAAAACTTCAATAAGGAAAAAGAGAAAGTGATTCCTTTCATATATGATTGTTCAAGTTTCAAAATCATGGAATAAGATGAATAATTATAAGAATATATATGATTGATTAATGAAAAAATGAAGAATTCAAATTCCCATTTATAAAGAAGATAAATTTTGCATGTTATAAAATATTAGTCAAACCTCATAATTTTAATAGAGAATGAAATATTTGAGGAACAACTGATTGAATCACAAACATAAAATGACAATAATGGAAAAAGTGATGTTGTTCTTTATGAAGGAGAGGATAAATTTGAATCATTATTTTGTAAAGAAGAAGATCCTTCTTATATTAGAGTTGAATACTCAATAGTCAAAAGGAAAGATTTTCTTGGCATTTGCATTTCATGTTCTATTATATAATAATTCTCTCAAGGATTTGAATATAAATCAATCAAGATTACAAAGATTATAATTCATGATCATTCCAAGGTTTAAATTAAATAATATGTGAAGGAAAAGTATAACAAATGGTTCCTGATTATCATTTCAAGTGAAATGGAAACTGTTAAGACATTATAGATTGATGAAGAAGATGATCATTATTATTTCATTGAATAATTATCCTCTACTGTGAAAAGTAATTTAATAAATAATATATGCACTTAATTCACTCCAAAATATATTCCTATTTTTGTTTTAGCTCGAGAAAAGATATACACCACACTTTCCTCTATTTCAGATCCTATATCTAACAAAAATGCATTCAAATCCACTTGAGAATAAATTGAAGAAGTCCAATACCTCTAAAAATTCTCCTAGAATACTAGATAACGTTTGATGAATCCATTCTAAGCCTAGAGATATTTTTGATCTATTCATTCATGACTATCTCAGTACACACAATGATTGTAAGTTCACCCTCTTCCCACCTAATTGGTCATTATTTTTTAGCATGTTTGTGCATCATAAGTCAAATTAATTGTTTCAAAATGGTAGCTACTTATCCTATCTAGTTAATGGTTTTGTATAGTATTTTTAGTTTCATATGTTCCATATAAATAATTTTGATTCCCTATTTTGGCTTGTTTTTGTTTCCCATTTCAATTTTGGTGTGCGTATGTTATTTTTAAATAAATGTAGAAGTATGTTTTTTAATCTTTCCTCTCCATATGTTGGTATTTTTACTTGTACATGTTGGTAGCTTTGTTCCCTACCTAGAAACTATCAATTGACAATCATATGATTTGCATAAAGATGTCAAGACAAGCATTGTTTCAAAATGTACAAAAGGATCAAATTTTTAGGAGATGTATAGCATTGTTTGGTGATTTAGTGCTCAGATATATGTTTCTTCTAACACCTAATTTAAACTCAAATGAAATACACATATTCATTCCTATGACAAATTTATATAGTAAAAGTCTTCAATTTTTTTTGAAATAGCATGTATATAATGACTTTTGAAGTATTTAAGCCAATTGGATATCTAGGTCAAACATTTGATAATGTACTCACAAGATGAAATTTCTAGTTAAGAAAATGGTGATATGAATTTTATTCATCAAGGCACAAAGTAATATTTTTAATGAATATATTCAAGTGAATAGCTAAACATGTAGTCTTTTTTAGGGTAAGTGATCTTGCCTAGTAGTGTGTGTTCATTCATCATAAACTTTATATAGGTGGATTAGCTATCAATTAGTTAGATCAAGGCATGGAAATGTGTACTAAATATTTTTCTTAGGAATCTTATAAAAAGTGAAGGAACTAGTCACTAAATAATCTGTACTTCTCTTTCATTCCATTAAGGAATATGGTACCATAATTAGAGCCAATTTCTGTCATGAAATTTTACATTTCATGACAACACCTAAATTCACACTTCTATAGGGAATTCAAGTTTTTTTTTATTGATAGTGTTAGTAAATAAATTAATAATGGACACATAATCCATATCTCAATGGAAAAGACTTGGTTCACATGCTCTAATGACTACTAATGATAGTGTCTTAGAAAATAATGTTTCATATTTTTTTATTTTAAATTAAATATTGTGGTAAGTTTTTCAAGAAGTGATTTTGGTATCATAAAATAATGTTTTATACCAAATGTATGTGAAATATATTTAGTATTTAAATAAAATTATTGAGATCAAAGAAAAGATTAATAGAGGTTAACACAAAGTGCATGAACCCATCATCGACTTGACTAATAATAAAATTATCCCTAACTTTGTTATCAGGGGGTGATGTGAATAATCATCATAAATTAATCCTTAGTGAAGGACAATGAATAATTATCATATTAATAAATATTCATTACCTACCAAGAACTCTAAATATATAACCTGGAATCTAAGGATGAATGTCTAAATTTTATTGACCCCTATGTGTTTTGGTGCATCAATGAAATAATTGACAGGGTGTCTCTTCATGGTAATATTACATGAATTTATTATCCACCAAGGCAAGTACATATATGTTGGCCCAAGTAAATGGAGTAAAATTGAATAAATTACATAGTGGAATAAATTATTTGACAAAAGTTTTATAAAAATATTATTTTGGGATCAATTTACAAAGAAGGTGAAAAGATTTATAATCTTTTCAGAAGGTGGTTACAGGACTTAATCAATATTCCTGTGAACCAATTTTTATTTAACTAGACAAAATGATAAAGTAAATAATTAACCAAAAAAATAAAATAAAAGTCTTTTAGATCATAAACCCAAAAAACTCCCCCTTAATCCAAAGGGTATAGAAAATATCTAAAGAAATGCCTCTGAAGTCATCTAAGAATCTATGCCATGATTAAAACTAGTGTATTTTACCTCCTAATACTAATAAAAAATGATGTCACTCCATACAAAATCCTACCCTATGAGTTGTGGCATAAAAGACTGATTAACATGATTAAGGCTTGCTCATGCCCTATAATCATCATACCGTACTGTAATAGAACCTGATCAAAGCCTATCTAACTACATCGACCCATATAAGGTATCAAATAGAAACCCATCTAAGTGACAACCCCATACTCTATATTTCACATCTCTTGATGCCCAATAAATGTTGATGACCTTTGCTTAACATTGCTAGTGCTTACAACCCCTATCAACTTGTACTGTCACTAATGATTGATCAAAGTCCAACCAATGCCTAAATCTTCTCCTCCTATCAAGTGAGAGCTTAGAAGTTGTGAATATATAGAAATAAAAAAAATAACTCTATCTTTTCCATGTCATGAATATCAGATATAAATCCAAAAATGGAACTAAAAGAAAAAACCATAAGCCAAAATTGTTATTCAAGCATGAACCAAAACTCTGAGTGAATAGCTAATTGGAAAGGGTAATTATCCTCCATCCTCCAACAAATCCTCCAATATCCAATATGATTCTCATATTTTATCAATCATGAGGACCCTAAGGGACTTATAAAGGATGGCGGGTTTGTCAACAACACAAGCAATAAGTGACAATGTGGAAATTATCATTTGGAAGGTGTCAATTTCAATTGAAAATACACACTTATACATTAGTTTCACTATATTTGTTTTAAAAATCATATAAGGACACTACAAGTTATAAAATTGATCATTCCATAATGTTCTAAACATTTGAAAACCTACAAATTTCTTGGTCACATGACCACCTTTGAAAAAAAAAGTGATTTGTATATCACCAATTCTACCCAAAAAAATAATTGGAGGGGATTTGAACCCTAGACCTCTCCTATTGAAAGAGACTAATAAAATCAATTCATCCACCTCCCCATCAACAAATTTAACAACATATAGGAAAAATATTACACATATCCTTAGTTTTATGGATGGAAAAGTAAAATTTACATGATCCATAATATTCTATAAATATTTTTATATGAGCTTTTGTTGAGGGACTGAAGAGATTAAAAATCAATGGAAATAAAACCTGAATAAGCTTTTTGAATTTATTTTATCAAATCCTCGATGCCACTTTGACTTCTCCCCCTTTTTTTGGATTAATTTATCTAAATTTTGTACTAATGTGACTTGTTATTTTTCACACAGATCATTGTAATTGACTCTCTCTTGATAGAAAATACACCATACAAATTGGTCTCAAATTAAATAAATAATTAAATACTTAAGTAGGTGTTATATGCATTAGAGAAAATAAAATGTTCTAAATCATTGTATAGCTACACTTTCCTATAGTTCAAATTGCCCTACCACTATTGGCTTTAAAAAACTTCTTATATTGGATCATCGTACAAATCTAAATTTCTAAGGTAAAATAAATAGTGACATACAATTACCAGGAGTTACTCATGCCAATTATAGTGAAGGGGATGCATATATTTTAAGACATTTTAAATATGGTATGAAATTGTTGTTTGGCATATGCTCATCACTCCATTATAGAAGGACTTCTCTTTTAGTTTCTTTGCTAGAAATAGAATGGATTTGCAAAAATATTTTTTATTCCTCCTCTTCAATTTTACCACACTCTGATACCACTATTGACCAAGGAAAATGGATGAATATTGAATAAATTACATAGTGGAATAAATCATTTGACAAAAGTTTTATAAAAATATTACATGGGATCAATTTACAAAGAAAGTGAAAGATTTATAATCCTTTCACAAGGTGGTTACTCGACTTAACCAACATTCCTGTTAACCAATTTTTATTTAACTGAACATAATAATAAAGTAAATAATTAACCAAAATATTAAAATAAAAGTATTTTGGATCATAAACCCAACAATATAGTAGTAAATGTCAAACTTATAATTGATTTGTAAGCACCCAATGGAAAAATCTTCAAAAATATTGATAAATTTGTTTTTCCAAAATATGTGCCTCTAATGGAACCCAAAATACATTTATGAAGTGATTATTAAGTGTGAATATTGATTGGATAATGTAAATGTCATCTCCAAATTGGTGGAGGGTATGGTGTTTAATGCAAAGGATGGTTATTTTTGTTTTTATTTTCTTAGAGATTTTAAAATAATGAAAAAGAGTAAGAAAAATTTATAGTAACACTCATCTTGTTATGGTTTTAGAAATAAAGGGCATGAAGCAAGTGGATATAATTGTGATGTCCCACCAAATGTAACATTGACTGTTGATATTGAGCTTACATCATAGAAAGTGGTTGAAAAACATACTAACGATAATAAGGTGATGAGGAAAAGAATTTAATAAGGATATGGATATGAATGGACTAATTATTAGATAGTTTTAAAGGTTAAGTATTCCTTGGGTGATGTAAATATAATCAAATGCTCTTGATCCAATGATAAATAATTGTAATGGTTTTTAGTATGAAGGGTTTATTCCCAATTATCACAATAAGACCAAACTTTGGTTAGATAATTACACTAGCTAATTTCAATCATTTGGTGGAGTAATTACATATTGACTCATAAGATATTTATAATTTGGTGTTTCACACATTTTTGACAAAGTTAATATATTTCATAATTATTGTATTTATCATGTGAGAAAAAACTTTGGTCATACAATAAGAGCACCCTTTGTTTATATGATTTATAACTATGATACCCCTATTCATGAGTGTATAATGGTGAAGCAACCAAAACTGGGACACTTTAAATATATATGTAAAGTTATTAAATTTTGTGAATTAGCTATGATCAAAAGGGATCATGTATCTTGATCATCTTGGCTTAGAGGCACTATGAGTTTATTGGTTTTAAATTATAAAATTAGGGTTTCATAATGCACATTTATATGTTTAATGTCATTTATAAAATCCATTCTACTAAAAAATACATGAAAAACATTTTATAATTTTCTTTTTTATAAATAAAAGGTTTTATAACATATACATCCTTTCTAAACACTATGGTGCCCTTTTTAAGTCTCTTTTACATGTAATGACTCTTGAAAGCTCACCACCCTAATAAAATACTTTGTAAAAATCCACCATCCATGTAAAACAAGCCTCAAAAATATACCAAACTCATTCAAATACCTCATATCCCTCCACACGGTAGTCTTGAAGCTCATGAAAGACTTTTCAAAGGTGGGTTTAAGTATGAAATTTGTTGTATTTACCTTTCTTCTTGCCCAAATTAATGGCAAGGTGGTTTTGACAATATAACCCAAGGATTTGAGTAAAAATAGATGTTATAAAAGTTTTTTTCACTCCATATTCATTGTATTTGATGTTTAAAAGTGGGTTTACCCCCAAATTCATGGTTTTGGTAGCCAAATTTGTCATATCAGCTATGAATTCATGGTATTAATTGTGAAAAGAATGGTTTTATTTAAAAATAAAACTCATGTAACCTTTTTGAATCCATTTCATAATTTGAGAAATTTTTAATGACTTTTTGCATGTAAAAGGCTCGTTATAACCACACAAAACTCTTCAAAAAATCCCTTAAGCTATTTCAAGGTGGTTTGGAAAAAAAATACACTATTTTTGTTATGTAAAGGTGGTTTACATAAAAATAAACATTGTATATATGTGGAGGTTTTCAATATTCCAATTTACCTTGGGAGACCTTGGGAAGGATATTTTATATGCCACAAATATATATAAAATTATCAGTCTTCCTCATTCATATGCATTCTAGTTCTCACAAGGTGGTTTTCAAGAAAATGACAAGGTTGTTTCAAATTGATAACAAGAGGTTTTAGAATATGCATACATGGTTTTCTATATGATGTGATAGTTTTAATTCTTTTGAGTTTTCAAAACAACTTTATCATTCTTTGAATGTGGTTTGCTTAATTACTCATTGCTCATCAACTATATTCATCAATTGTTTCTCATTCTCTATTATATACAAGACATTATGAAAGAGACTAAGGTGATTTTTAAAACATAGAAGATGGTTATGAGTATATTATAGGTCTAATAATTTAAATATGGAGCTCAAATCATCCTATGCATGTCCTAGAAAAATTATTTTCATGCCAAATATTCTAAATTATCATACCAAATCCAAAATTGTTTATTGCATCCCTTAAAATTAGTTTTTACATCATGCAATCCCTTCAGAATTTTTTATATAATCCCACCACCATTTAAAAATGCTTAAATTATTATTTTCATGTAATAATTTTATATAAAATTTCATTTTACTTTCAAACATGATATTATGCTCTTTTACTTCATAATCCTCTCATAGATTTAAGACAACTATTTCATACATGTAGAGATAAATTATTAAAGTATTGAGTTCGATAAGGCATCAAATGAACAATAAAATATTCCCATGCATTCCAAAAATCAAACAAAAAAACATATAGAGTATTTATAGTAATTTATTTGGTCTAGAAACACATGTTCATTTATCATACAATTGAGAGTGGTGAACTAGATGTTAGTTAGCTAGATCAGAACATGTGAATGCATGTATCATACCAGTTATGATAATTATCCAAGTTTTTCATATTTAACCCTGAAATATAGATATGTGGAATTTAGGGTTAAGAGGAAAAATATAACCTAGGTAACAAAGATGGTAGACTATCTCTAAATCAGGCTAATTATTTATGAACATTAGATAAACATACATTGAATTTATTATATATATTTCAATAATAATGAAAATAAGATACTTACCTAGTTTTGATACTAAAATAGATCCATATATAAAACATGCATAAAGTAAATTGCATTTAGATTATAGATCACTCATATGACTCTATAAATTGTGTTTTTGTAGTCACAGACACTTATGTCAACCTAATTAATACACTTGCATATACGCTACTATTTAATATGTATAAAACTATCTAGTACAAAAATATACTAAAACTAAATGTAAATACCTAGATTCTTTTAGGTTCTATGTAACCTTCACTCTATGTATTCAGATCTAGGTCATGGACTGTCACTCCTATCAAATAGAAAAAACCCTAGTTCATTATCTCCATAATGGCTATGGGAAAACTATGTTAGTGAGAAATCTATGTTGAGTTGCCCAAAATACCCATATATTAATGATCAATGCCTATATATAAAATACTATGAATAATGCCTCAAACTTATGTATTTCTCCCCTACATGTTTCTTTGTGTGTGAATCATGCAATGTGTGATAAGAAAGTACAATAATGACCTAGATTTTAAATTAAAAAGTGTGGATCATGGAGTGATCCTTCAATAATTTAGACTTGTAGATATGTTTTACCTATGACTAATATGGAAACAAGAGAAAACATAGAAGCTTTTCTCACTTGAGTGTTTGATTGAGTGCCTTTTGGTCTGTGCTAGGTGAGGAATGAATGAGGTTTTATATTGTATTTATACCTATCCATTTTGAAAATATCTCACATTAAATAAATTAGGTTGAACATAGGAATAAATATCATTTTCAAATTGGATTGACTTTAGGGCACTTGACACTTGCTTTGGGATAGGATAATTGCATTGACTTAGGCTTCTAACTAGGATAAAAGTATCCAAGAAGTAGGAAAATAGGTGCATGTCCATAACCTATAGAGATGGAATATAAGAAACTTTATAACATTATATAAAATATAGAGTGCATGGATCATCATAATTACATTCGTTGGAATATGATATGAGTATCAAGGCACATTGAGATAATGTATACAAGCATTTTCACAATGGGAATGGCCTAGAAGTTGAAGGTATATCCATGATATGTATTTTCCAAGTGTACAGGACCGATGTGTTATATAATTCATAAATAGTGTCTACATATGCCCACTACCCTCCCCCCCCCCCACTGCATTAATATATTAATTAAGCTAATGGATTAAAGGAGAATAAATGCATACCTAGGTGTGTATTGTTGTCCCCCAATAATATCACTCATTTTTGGGACAACATTTGAACTATTTTGGTCCAACATACCAAAATACTCTCTCCCCTCCTCAAAAATTGTTTTGAGCATTCAAATTTTTCATTATGCAAGCTTTTTCATATTTCTATGGACTCTACAGGCTTGAATCTATGAACTCATTTCTATCGATTCATTTCTATGGACTTCACCAGTTCTACAAGCTCATTTCTATAGACTTCGTAGGATAGTTTCTATAGACTCTACAGGAGAGAAACAAGTTCAACACTTAGCCATTTTTTCTATTGTGAAGAAACTATGGAAATTGCTAAGTGTCATCTGCCAAGACACATTATGATTTGCTTCTCAAAGTAGTGAAACTTGCCACGTGTCCCTTATAAGATAAATAGAGCATGCCAAGTGTCAAAAACCACATGAATCCAAGTGTTTCTATAGTGTTTCTAAATCTTAGCGAAAGCCACCATGTGTCATCTTCTGTGGGACTCTCAAAAGGCATCCAAAGCCTCTATAAATTAAGTGGAGGTTGCCACGTGTTCTCACCTATTTCATAGTAGATGTTGCCATGTGTTACCTGTTGAGATCGATGGAAAATTGACTAAAGCAAAGCCAAAGGAAAAAATTGCCCTTGCAGAGGGAAATGAACCAAGTCAAGTGCCCTTGTGGAGGGTAGTGAGCAAAGGTGGACATAAGGAATATCTTCAGAAAAGTTTCTGCAGTAAAATGGTTAAGGCAAAAATCCTTCAGACTTTTTGTCTGAAGGAATTCACCTGGGAAGAAAGCCTGATGGAAAGTAGAGGCAAAATAAAGGAAGATTTCCTTTGAACAAATCCTTTGGACTTTTTGTCCGAAGGAAAAGTCTGCCAAAAATAGAAAACTTGTGGAGGAAATAAAAGCTGGAAGACTGCCTAAAAGATTTTGAAGGGTAGGTACCCTTGTAGGAGGCTCTCACCATGGAAAGTGGACCATTTCTCAAGACCCTAAAGGGCAAGTTCTCTCTGGGAAAGATGAAAACTCAAGTTATAGCAGAACATGCCATGTGTCCCTCACAAAGTTACAGTGGAAGCCACCACGTGTCCCTCATAAAGTTGTAGTGGAACATGTCACATGTCATCTACAAAGGCCGATAGAGGCCACCAAGTGGAAACATCCATAGCTTCTTCCTTTTGTTTTGTAAGGACTGTGGTGGGTCTTAGGTGAGTGGCTAAACTCGAGTGGAACATGCCATGTGTCATCATTTGCATGAATCCAAAAGAGTCCCAAATGTTTTTATAGTTTTTCTATGAGCTCGACAAAAGCTGTCACGTGTCATCCTCCATGAGAGTCTCAAAAGACATCTAAATCCTCTATAAGTTAAGCGAAAGATGCCATGTGTCCCCCATAAAGTTGCAGTGGAACATGCCACGTATCCTCCCCTATTTCACGATGGAAGGTAGCATGTGTCACTTTTTGAGATCAATGAAAAGCAACCTTAAGAAAAGAAAGAGGCAGTGACGGATGATTTCAAAGTAAGATTCAAAGGTTTAATCAGTCAGTTCATAGGAGTGCCCCAAAGCCCATAGGCCAAAGAACCCTTGCGGAGGGTAGGTTATGATCAAAATACACCTTTCTCAAAGCTCAAAAGATGAACCAATGAACTGATTGAACCTTGAACCAAATTGGTTCAACAGTTCAAAGGTTCAACATGGATTGTTCAAAGGAGTGTCCCAAAGCTGAAAGAACAAGTGCCCTTGTGGAGGGTGGTGAACTAAGGACAGGTACCCTTGGATAGGGTAGAAAACATTGGTTCAAAGACTAAAGAAAGTGCCAGATAAAGGGATGGTTCAATCAAAGACCAAGAAAGTGATTGAACCAGGGAAGCGATTGAACCATTGACGTCCCTATGGTCATTAAATTTAAGATAATGAAACATCCATTGATTTTCAAATATGGTATGGATCTTATGAAAAAATTCAATGACTAGCTAAAGAGATAGCATGAGAGCTCAGATCACACATATAAGGATGAAATACAAGGAAAGGGGGAATGATGGAGAAAGATCAGAAATATCTACACATAGGATATGTTTCTAGAAGGTAAAGTAGCCCACCAAGTGGACATCAGAAGAGCATGAACATTCAATGGCATGGCCCTTTTTTTTTCATCGAGTAAAGCAAATAGCTACATGCACATCAAAAAACGCATCAGCAGGCCCATATTAAAACTGATGCTCAATTCTAGCATAGCCCATGGATATAATTTAAAATGCATTAAAGGCATTGAATGCATCGCAACACATTTTTGTGAAACAAAGCACTCAAGTATTTCTTGGAGCATTATATATTGGACTCTCTCTTATTATTTTAAAGATATCTCTCTTTGTTATTAGAAATGAAAATCTACCCAAATTGAAAGGCATTACTGAGACTTTGAGCTTAAATTGTTGATCATATTTTGTTATTTGAATAAGAAAACAAGTGACTTTTCAAACTTTGTGTTGGAATAGCTTGGTTGTTGGGGAAATTATTCTTATGTCTATTTCCTTAATACCATTTTTGTTCATTTAATTGAATAAGTTGTATTAGTGAAAATAATTAGAAAGGTGTCCTGAGGCCAATTGTGGAGAGACTTTGTGCCCCTACAATTGCCTTTAGTGTGTTTTTTTTCTATTCCTATGTAAAGGATCTTGGGATGACTTTGTGCCCTCATTATCCTTCATATTTCACTCTTTGGTAGATTGAGGTGAAGACTTTGTGCTACATTTCATCTTACTGTGTTATTGCGCCCTGTTACAATTACTTGCCACTACTTGAAAGGTTCTTGTTGTCTGTTAAACAACACTTCTGAAAGAAGAGGAGTGCCTTCTATCATTTCATTAGGATTTATTATTTGATTGATGGACATCATCTCTAAAAAAAGAGAGATGGATGGTGTTATCCTACCCCTAAGTGTTATTTTCAGCTTATTTATAGTAGATTAACATATATATATATATAGCCCCTTCATATTTATAGGGAACCTCCCCTTGATGAGAGGAGAGATTTG
This sequence comes from Torreya grandis, assembly GCA_037957365.1. NCBI lineage: Eukaryota > Viridiplantae > Streptophyta > Pinopsida > Cupressales > Taxaceae > Torreya > Torreya grandis. The sequence goes on from JARHVA010009529.1 coordinate 177,578, forward strand.
TCCCCTTTTGATGTAGTAAACTTGCACATCTAGATGACCAATTTCCCTATGCTATGGTTGAAGAGACCTATTTTGCCCATCAGTTAGGTGATTGACAAAATATTCACCCAACAGTTTTTGGTGACTGCACTGAGAAATTACATGCAATCTGAAGCCTCAAGTTTTAGATTGAAACATTCCCTATCCTTATCCATTATAGACTCTGACGACTCCATTCTATGTCTTACGCATTATCATTATAGTCTTACCATCTCCCTCTACCTACACGTCAATTGAGATAGAACGCGTAGTTTGAAGCCTCAAGCTTCAAGCTGAAGTAGTGCCACTTCTTTCCCATTTTTGTTTTAAAATCTGGCAGATCCACGGTATATGTAAAGCCAAAGGGCTAAAGGTATTTTTGACCTTGTATTCAAGTTAGTACAACAAATTAATTTTGATTTGTTTCCTTCACCATCTCACCTCCAACAAACCAAGAGCTTTCCTCCTACTAAAGTCAAGTCTCCATTACCGAACAAAGCATCCATTTTTGCTATTAATAAATATTTGTCAATACTTACCCCTCTGAGATTTGTTATCCCACCTTTCCATAGTCATATAATGGCAGTTCAAGGCCCTTGGGGTAACTCTTTTGGCCCACTCAATTTCAATCCACCTCTACATGAGCTACCACACAGTTCAAACAAAAATTTCTCCAATTTTTATGGTGATGGGAAGGTTCATCCTGATGAACATATTATAGCTTTTAGCATAGCCTGTGGCGTAATAGGTGTGGAGTATGTGGATGTAGCGGTCAGGATGTTCATGGAAACTTTACAAGGTGTTGTTTTAGGCTGGTTTTATCATCTACAAGCCTAGACTGTGACTGACTGGAACACTCTCAAAGCCAAATTTGAAGCTATATTTAAGCTTGCATAATATGCACATGCCCTACTGGCTCAACTCACACAAATGAAGGAGCCTCATGAACCAATGAGGGATTTCATATCCAAGTTTGACAAATTGAGGAATAGGATTCTTGTTATTGCTCAGCCTCCACCTAAGAATCTCAAATATTTCTTCATCAACTCTCAGCTGCCTGAAGTGAGTTTTTTGCTGAGATGTGCTGGCCAAATAGACCTTGCTACAACTCAATATTTGGCTACTGATGTAGAAGATGACCTTATCTTGGTAGAAAATATAAGGAGAGATCCAAATAGAGGTAAATCCTCTTCATCTTCTGAATATCCATCTACAGGTACCACCAATCCAATGGTGCAAAAGCTAGCGAATGAGTTGCTAGCTCTCAGGAAGCAAATGGCATAAGGGATATCTTCAACTCCTTCATACAGAGATATGCCAAGAAGGACATTCCCAAATTAGTCATACCAAGGTAATGCTATCAAAAATCAAGGATAGCCAAATCGTCTTCCTCCCCCACAAGGAAAACTTGCCATTGAAGCACCCCCAACCAATTCAGCAGTTGGATATCTCGAAATAGAATCTGATTTCTCTTTCTATCCTAAATTGAACCAAGAAATGACATTGATCTCCTTGTATAAGATTAAGAATAGTTAGCTAGTGACTCTAACATTGGTTTCTTTAATTACCAGGATGAACTTGGAAGTGAAGTTAAAGCAGATGAAGGATCATATGTTGTGTTTACCGAGTCTAAGAATCAGTCAGCCCAATCAGTTGATAAGGAGAAAGTAGAAGAGCGACTTCAACCAACAATTTCAATTGCTAAATGAGGAACTTATCTGCCTTTCCAGCCAAAGGACCTAGTGCATAATAAAAAGGTAAGTGCATCAAGCATTCCTCCACCTCCAACTTCAATTCCATAGACCAGTCCTCCCCTTCCTAACAACCAGAAAGATGAACTACCTTCCCCTCTTCCTAGTCCATTTTAGTCATTTGATATAATCGATCATGTCAAGAAGACCAAAATTCAAATGTCTAAATTTGAATTCTTACAAGCCAATCCTAAGAAGTTGGATAGGTTGGTAGAGTGTGTGAAGAATAAAGTCATCCCTGCAAGACAAGAGATTAGGAAGGTAACTCATGATCCCCTAAGGAACATTCCCATTCCAAAAAATCTTATCATTACTCATCTATATGACCCTAGGAAAATAGAGCCTTTCTATGTTTCCCTATTGATAAATGGTCACAAATTGAGCAATTGCATCATTGATTCCGGTGCTTCAGACAATGTCATGCCTGCCAAAGTGGTAGAATCTGTTAGACTCACCCTGACCAAAACCTTAAGAAGATGTTTCTCCATGGAGAAAAAATAAGTACCTCTACTGGGACAAATCAAGGATGCCTAATTTGCATCTGCAGTATTCCCAGACAAAATAATTAAGATGACAGTCCCAATGGCTGATGTTCCAACCTCATATGGCATTCTTCTGGGGTGAAATTTCTACAAGGATGTTGGTGGAGAATTGAGCATGGACCTATCTGAAGCAAGGATCCCTGTCAAAGGCATCATGCAGAGGTTTTTTCCTGAAAAGGAATCAAAATATGTTGTCACTCAGACATCAGCCCTTGAAGTTCAAATTCTATTTAAATCTTCAAGCATGGGTAATTACTTCTTAACCACTGAAGATATTCATGTTTCAATAGATGAAAGTCCTGTAGGTGATGATCTAGGAATCAAATTAGATGAAACAGTAGAAGATGTGAGAGAGCACAGTGCAAACACAAAAGAATTTCCCCTTCTAAGCAAGGAAAAATCTAAGAAAAGATCAATTTTTGATGATGTTTGGATCTTGGAATTTGATGGCATCAATTCTTCTATCGGCTTAGGAGCTAGGATTGTGTTAATATCTCCTCAAGGAGATATTTTTCCTTCTTCATATAAGTTTTAGTTTAGCAACACCAACAACGTAGCTGAGAATGAATCTCTATTGCTTGGATTGAAGGCTGCTCAAGATAAAGGCATTAAACTCCATACCAAAGGAGATGTTGAACTGGTGGTTTGTCAGGTAAGGAACTTGTATCAAACCAAAAATGAGAGATTACACCATTACCGCATTCTAGTCTGGGATCAAATTAAAAGCTTTGATGCTTTCAACATCTCTACCATACCCAGGGAATTCAATGACCGAGCTGATGCACTGGATATTTCAACAACTCTCTTAGTTCCTCACCTAGATTTCAAAGGAAATAGGTTCACTATCAAATTGGTCCTTAGACCAAGTGTTCCTGATAATGTCAATCATTGGCAAGTGTTCAATGGTGACAACCAAATCATCACCTTTTTGGAACAAAAAGATAGCTTCAAACATCTTCACTTTGAAGGTAGTAAGCTCCAAAAACTTGAATCAGATCTTGAAATGAATTCAGACATAGGTGAAAAATTCCTACAGCTAAAAGGGAATAAGATTCCTAAAGGACTGGTTTCCCTTGAGAAAATTTTTGACAAGCATGATAGGTTCATCAAACAAAAACAAATGGATTCAAGCTCCTCCAGGGGTTTGATCAGATAAATTTGGGTACCAAAGAAAATCCCAAGATAGTGAACATTGGGAAGTGTTGTACTCTAGAGGAGAAACCCAAATTTACTGACCTACTTCACCATTACATGGATGTTTTTGCGTACTCTTATGATGATCTAAAGTCGCTCAGGCTTGAGGAAATTCACCATGAAATTCCTCTCAAGGATAATTTAGTGCCTTACAAGCAGAAATCCTGACAGTATAATCCAAAGATATCAGGTACTATTCTATCTAAGATACAAAAAATGCTGGATGCTAGGATAATTTTCCCAATCCAACATTCCACAAGGATTGCCAACATAGTCCCTGTGAGGAAGAAGAATGACAAAATTCACATTTATGTGGATTTTAGGAATCTGAATCAGTCATCTTTAAAGGATAACTATCCTTTGCCCATCATGGATCAAGTGCTTCAGACAATGATTGGCTTAGAGATGTTATCAAAGCTATATGGCTTCTGAGGATACAATCAAGTTGATGTTAGTGAATTAGACTAGCACAAAATTGCCTTCACCACACCTTCGGGCATGCTTGCATATAGAAGGACGCCTTTTGGCTTGATAAATGCTAGTGCCACCTTTTAGAGAGCAATGGACCTTGCTTTCAAGGAAGAGATGGGTAATTTCATTATACTTTATTTTGATGACTTGACCATCTTTTCTAAATATTTCCTAGATCATATACACCACTTGCAACAAGTGTTAGAGCGATGCCGCCAGAATGGTATTTCTTTGAACCCCAAGAAGTCTATTTTTAGAATAACAAAGGGAAAACTTCTTAGACACATTATGTCTAAAGAAGGCATAAAGATTGACTCAGATAGAGTCAAGTCTATCCAAGAGCTTACCTTTCTTATAAGTAAGATTGTTGTTCACTCTTTCTTTGAAAAGGTGAATTTCATACGAAGGTTCATCTCTGAGTTTGCTGAGAAAACTCAAGACATTGTGAACATGATGAAGGGAAAGGCCACCTTCAGCTGGACTAAAGAAGGCAAGTCAAAATTTGAGGATAGCAAGACTACCATTGTCCATGCCCCAATTCTAGTTTGTCTAGACTACAACAAAGAGTTCACCATATATAGTTATGCTTCTGAACATACGCTTTCAATAATTCAGGTTCAACAAAATAAAGAAGGTATGAAATATCCTATTTCTTTAATGAGTTACCCTCTCAAAGCTCATGAGCTAAAGTACTCAAACATGGAGAAGCATGCTTATGAAATGGTGAAGGCAATCAAGCATTTCCACTTTTACATCTTGAATTCTCACACTACTGCCTTGGTTCCTGATACCATGGTTAAATCCATACTAACTCAGCAGGAGTTTGGGATGAAAAGAGGCAACTAGATTTCAAAGATCCAAGAGTTTGATCTAGTCATCAAGCTAACAAAGCTAGTATGGGTAAAAGGCCTATGCCAATTAATTACTGATAATAAACTAGAATAAATAGAGCATAAAGAAGTAGAGGTGGAAGACACACCGATAGTTCTTTTTGTCTCCACCATAAATGAGTGGTATTTAAATATTTCTCATTTCCTTACTTATGGTGAGTGTCATGCTCACCTATCTTAAAAAGAAAGGAGAACTATCAAGTTGAAAGCTATCAATTTTTTCCTTTGGGACAATGGCCTATACAAGAGGAGCCTTGATAGAGTGTTCCTTTGTTGTATCGACAAGGAACAACAAAACTTTTGAAATCCTTCCACAATATAGTCTATGGAGGACATTTTTTTGCTCCTGTAATTGTCCATAAGATTCTGCTAGCTATGTATTATTGGCCTACTCTTTTTCAAGATGCATACAAGTGGGTAAGGAAATGTGAACTATGCCAGCAGATTGTTGGAAGACCCAAGTTAGCTGCCCTGCCTCTCAAACCAATGATCATAGAGGAACCATTCCAACAATGGGTAATTGATTTTATTGGAGCTATAAATCCATATTCAATTTTTGGACATGATTATGTCCTTACAACAATTGACTACTTCACCAAGTGGGTAGAAGCTATCCCAGCCAAGCATGCCACTTCGAAAGTAGTATGCAACTTCCTCAAGGAGAATATCATTTCCAGGTTTGGGGTCCCAACCAAGATTGTCACAGATAATGTAGCTTGTTTCACTTCCTAGGAGATTACTCAGTTCTATTTTTACTATGGCATCACCCTCTCTCATTCTTTTGATTACTTTCCATACGGGAATGGACAAGGTGAATCAAGTAACAAGAACCTGATGACTATCATCAAGAAGCTGGTGGATGACAACCAAAGGACATGGCATAAAGCATTGTTTGATGTTTTATGGGTAGATAGAATTACACCAAAAAGGGAAATTGGTATGTCTCCTTTCTAACTTATTTATGGTAGTAATGCTGAGATACCAATCACCCTGGAATTGCCAGCATTAAAATTTGCTAAGGCAATTGAAGACCAGACATATGAAAAACTCCATTGATAAGAGGATCATGTACCTAACTGAGTTGGATGAGTAGAGAACTATGGTGGTGGACTTAATTTCTACCCATCAAATTCTGGTGAAGAAGCTCTTTGACCAAAAGGCAAAAAACTATGATTTCTAGGTTGGAGATCAAGTACTATTGTGGGACAAGAGAAGAGAACCAAAGGGAATGCATGGGAATTTTAATTCTCTTTAGAGAGACCCATTTATTATCCATCAGCTAAATGGTGAGAATAGCTTTTTGTTGAAATATCAAGATGACACGCTCTTCTCTCTGCCTTACAATGGGTAGTATCTGAAGCACTTCAATCCGTGAAGTATTAGATAAGATCAGCTTGTACATATGTATATTTGTATAGTCTTTAGTTCTATTTTTGTGCTTTTGTTTTTGTTTTTGTCACCTTTATTTTTGTATAGCATGACTCCATAGCCCAATGGCATACTTCAAGGCACTGAAGATTCTAGTTTCTACTCCCCTCAGCTGTTCAAACTGAAGGAAGTTCCCCAATTGGAGCTAGTTGTTATCCCCCAAATATATCACTCATGTTGGGACAACATTTGAACTATTTTGGTCCAACAGACCAAAATCCTTTCTCCCCTCCTCAAAAATTATTCCGAGCATTCAAATTCTTCATTATGCAATCTTTTTTAGATTTCTATGGACTCTGTAGGCTTGAATCTACAGACTCTGCAGGCTTAAATCTACGGACTCATTTCTATCAATTCATTTCTATGGACTTCACCAGTTTTACAAGCTCATTTATACAAACTTCACAAGATAGTTTTTATGGACTCTACAAGAGAGAAATAGGTTCAACACTTATCCATTTTTTCTATCATGAATAAACTACGAAAACTACCAAGTGTCATTTGTCGAGACACATTATGATTTCCTTCTCAAAGTAGCAGAACTTGCCACGTGTCCTTTGTAAGATAAATGGAGTGTGCCAAGTGTCAACATCCGCATGAATCCAAGTGAGTCCCAAGTGTTTCTATAGTGTTTCTAAAGTTTAGTAGAAGCTGCCACGTGTCATCTTCCATAGGACTCTAAAAAGGCATCCAAAGCTTCTATAAGTTAAGCAGATACTGCCACGTGTCCTCACCTATTTCATAGCAGATGCTACTACATGTTACTTTTTGATATCAGTAGAAAATCAACTAAGGAAAAGCCAAAGTAAAAGTTCCCTTGTAGAGGGAAATGAACCAAGTCGAGTGCCCCTGTAAAGGGAAGTGAATAAAGGCAGACACAAGGAATTCCTTCAAAAAAGTTCTCATGGCAAAATGGTTAAGGCAAAAATCCTTCAGACTTTTTTCTGAAGGAATTCACCCAGGAAGAAAGCTTGACAAAAAGCCCACTGGAAAGTAGAGGTAAAATGATGGAAGATTATCTTTAGACAAATTGTTTGAAAGAATTCCTTTAGACTTTTTGTCCAAAGGAAAAGTCCACTGAAAATAGAAAACCTGCCGAGGAAATAAAAGCTTGAAGGGCACCTAAAAGATCCCAAAGAGTAGGTACCCTTGTAGGAGGCTCTCTCCAAGGAAAGTGGACCATTTCTCAAGACCCCAAAGGGCAAGTTCCCTCTAGGAAAGATTAAACCTCAAGTTGTAGTGGAACGTGCCACGTGTCCCTCATAAAGTTGTAGCAGAAGCTGCCACATGTCCCTCATAAAGTTGCAGTAGAACATGCCACATGTCATATATAAAGCTTGATAAAGGCTTCCAAGTGGTAATATCCATAGATTCTTCCTCTTATTTCATAAGGACTATGGTGGTTCCTGGGTGAGTGGCTAAACTTGAGTAGAACACACCATGTGCCATCATCTACATGAATCCAAAAGAGTCCTGAATGTTTATAAGTGTTTCTATGAGCTTGATAGAAGCCACCACATGTCATCCTCTACAGGATTCTCAAAAGACATCTAAAGCCTCTATAAGTTAAGTGAAAGCTATCATGTGTCCCTCATAAAGTTGCAGTGGAATGTGCCACATGTCCTCACTTGTTTCACAATGGAAGGTGCCACGTGTCACTTGTTGAGATATGTGAAAAGCAACCTCAAGCAAAGAAAGAGGTAGTGATGGATGATTTCAAAGGAATATTAAAAGGTTCAATCAATCAGTTCAAGTAGTTAGTTCAAAGGAGTACCCCAAAGCCCATAGGCCAAAGTACCCTTGCGGAGGGTAGGTGATGAGCAAAATAGACCTTTCTCAAAATCCGAAAGATGAACCAATGAACTGATTAAACCTTGAACCAAATTGGTTCAATGGTTCAAAGGTTCAAAATGGTTCAACAGTTCAAAGGTTCAATGTGGATGGTTCAAAGGAGTGTCCCAAAGCTGAAAGAATAAGTGCCCTTGTGGTGGGCGGTGAACTAAGGATAGGTACCCTTGCAGAGGGTAGAAAACATTGGTTCAAAGATTAAAGAAAGCAGCAGACAAAGGGATGTTTCAATCAAAGATCAAGAAAGCGATTGAACCATGGAAGTGATTGAACCATTGACATCCATATGGATGTCATATTTAAGATAATGAAATATCCATTGATTTTCAAATATGACACAAATCCTATGAACAAATTTAGTGACTGGCTAAAGAGATAGCATGAGAGCTTAGATCACATAGATCAGGATGAAATACAAGGAAAGGGGGAATGATGGAGAAAGATCATAAATATCTACGCATAGGATATGTTTCTAGAAGGTAATGTAGCCCACCAAGTGGACATCGAAAGAGCGTGAACATTCAATGGTGTGGCCCATTTTTCTGCATCGAGTAAAGCAAATAGTTGCATGCACATCAAGAAACACATCAGGTAGCCCATATTAAAACTGACGCTCAATTCTAGCATAGCCCATGGATATAATTTAAAAAGCATTAAATGCATTGAATGCATCATAACACATTCTTGTGAAATAAAGCGCTCAATTTTTTCTTGGAGCACTATATATTGGACTCTCTCTTATTATTTTAAATAGATCTCTCTCTATTATCAGAAACAAAACACTACCCAAATTCAAAGTCATTACTAAGACTTTGAGCTCAGATTGTTGATCATATTTAATTATTTGAATAAGAAAACAAGTGATTTTTTAGACTTTGTGCTAGAATAGCTTGGTTGTTAGGGAGATTTTTCTTATGTCTGTTTCCTTAATACATTTTTTGTCTATTTAATTGAATAAGCTAAATTAGTGAAAATAAGTAAAAAGGTCTCCTAAAGCCAACTATGGAGAGACTTTGTGCCCCTACAATTGCATTTAGTGTGTTTTCTTTCTATTCCTATGTAAAGGCTCTTGGGATGACTTTGTGCCCTCATTATCCTTCATATTTCAGTCTTTGCCAGATTGAGGTGAAGACTTTGTGCTACATTTCATCCTGATGTGTTACTGCACCCTATTACAGTTACTTGTCACTACCTAAAAGGTTCATGTTGTCTGTTGAACAACACTTCTGAAAGAAGAGGAGTGCCTTCTATCATTTCATCAGGATTTATCCTTTGAATGATGAACATCATCTCTGAAAAGAGAGAGATGGATGGTGTTATCCTACCCCTGATTGTTATTTTCAGCTTATTTATAGTAGATTAGCATATATATAGCCCCTTCATATTTATAGGGAACCTTCCCTTGATGAGAGGAGAGATTTGTCCCCTTTTGATGTAGTAAACCTACACATCTGGATGACCAATTTCCCTAAGCTGTGGTTGAAGAGACCTATTTTACCCATCAGTTAGCTAATTGACAAAATATTCACCCAACATGTATAACACACCATGTATTTGTTTGAGTCTAGCTTGAGTACTTTAATGCTGACTAATCAGAAACCGAAAGCATTCTATAATTTATAATTAGTGTATGTAATATAAAATTGAAAATAATTGAAATGATTGAAATTGAAAGAAAGCAAGGTTTAGGAGTTCACATGTGTATTGATGAAATTATCTTTCCTTTTGGCAATTTGATTTGAAATATGTATCATTATGAATCACTGAAATTTATATTAGGAAAAAAAATTTAAAACAAAAAATGCATACATATAAAGAGATAGAGATATATTAGATAACAAATGACCTCAACCTTGACAAAAAATGAGTTGCCACCCAAAAATTGAGATTATCGCAACCATGCAACCCAATCATACTTATAACCTAGGGAGTGTGAGTCAACCAAGTCAACTTAAACTATAAAATTTGTGAGATTGGATGATGTAATCAAATCCAACCTATAAACTTGGAAATATTGAGTGATTTAATTACCTCAACCATACCAAAAATTGAACCAACTATTTCAAAATATTAGATCAATACAATTTGTAAAAGTTCAACCTGGTGGGTGATGATAGTCTTTGAAAGTGTTTGAATTATGAAACTAATTTTATTCTAAAATATTTATCACACATTGCATAGCATATTCACCTTAGATATGTATCATGCTGAAAATATATATATAAATGGTACTAATGTATATAATTCTTCCATAAATGTGTATTTGAATCATATAACTATAAATTTGGCCAATTTGAAACTATGTAAGTGTGGAGAACATGTTTCCAAAACATGACCTCACTATAGTCCTAGTCTAAGAACTAATGTACATGTGGAAACAATGTTTCCAAAACATGCCCCCATTATAATCTAAATCTAAGAACTAGTGAATGTTCAATGTGGATGACATGTTTCACAAAATATTCCTCCACTATAATCTAGGCATGTTGCATATTGAATAAGTTCACATAACATGTTTCAAAAGCATGCTCGCACTAAATCTAAAGATATTGCAAATGTGGAGAACATGTTTTTATAAAATGCCCCCAATGTAATCTGAATTTTAGAACTAGTGTAAGTGCTAATGTGGAGGACATGTTTCCAAAACATTCCTCCACTATAATATGGGTATTTTGTATTGAAAAATGTGGAGAACATGTTTCTAAATCATGGCCCCAATGAATCTAAAAATGTGAAAGTATGTGGAATTCATTCCTCCATGGCATGCCCCCCTTTTGAGGTGAGGGAAAGTAGAAATTGGTAGTTAACTTAACCCAAAAGGATAAGATAAATATGTAAACTATGAATGCATCAAGTAGCATATAGAGGGAACATGTATATGTAGATATATCATTTAATAAAAAATAAAATAATCACATAAATTCCTAATATGCATGATGTAGATCATGGAAATGTCTAGATAGTAACAGTACAAGCTCAACAAAAATCAAGCACACATGCAAGAGCACTCAAAATAAAAACAAGAGACAAATGTCCAAAGAGACCCTAAATAAGGGGCATGTTCAAATGGTGTGAAATCAAAGGAACATAACTTATTCAAATGTATATAAAGAAAATAATTACATATTCAAATTTCAACACATAAAAAATATTGACATTTTCAAATGTTAAAGAGGTAACAAAGGCATGGGGACCACAAAAAATGGAGCATATATAAATTATCAAAACAAATAAGAAAATATCAAGGCAAGACACTCAATTAAGTGCATAGAGTAAATAATAATAAACCAACATAAACATAAAATAGTATTTCATGGATCATATGTGTTAACAAAAATTGTTATGTACATAGAATAAAAATGTGTATAAACATGGATAAAGGCATGTGTAAACACATAAAATTAAACATGATAATGTAAAATGATCATACAATGATATAACTTGGATGTATCATGATCATAGAGGTGGATTCCTCAAATGTCCTAGTGATGTGAGTAAAGGAAAACTCAACATCCAAAAGTGTATAAATCATGTGTATTTGCATGTCTGAATCATGCTCAAAAGATGTATAAAAATGTATATTACAAAAATACTAATATGTTATCTACAAACATGGAACTGAAAACATATATGCAAAGGAGCTAATAGGTTATGTAAATGTTGAACATATTTTTGAATTTTTTGAATTTTTTGAATTTTTTATATATATATTTTTATATTTTTGGTATTTGTTAAAGGAGAATATCATTCTATGATCTCATCCAAAGGATGCTCATAGGTATCTCCCCATTATTAACCTATTATAATAAATTAGTGGTACTACCAAGGAGCATGTATATGTGTAATATCTATCATTATAGAATTTGCAATGCTCTATGTATGTATAATAGGACTTTTTGGTCATGAAGAAACAATAGAAGGATTGGGGGTTTATGGAACCCATCATTGAATGGTTTGTGGTTTCTGTGAAATGGTAGTAATAGGAACATGTATAGGTACTCTAGATATCTGAATATGGTGTGTAATATATGAGGATTCTATGAAACCCACTATGGATCTCTTATGCAATGGTCTCTGAAGTACTAGTCACCTAGTAAATGGGATTTCATGTTACATATCCTTTTTTGGATGATTAAACTTAGGAGGTTTAATAATTAACTACTTGGGTTTAAAGTTCTCTTCCTCAAGGGGATGCCCATATGGAACTCTAGAAACTATAACTACCCAATTAGCATGAATGTATTTGACACACCCATTTACTATAGAATATACTGAGCGAAGTGTATGTATCTAATGTCATCACAATAACATATCAAAAATACATGTGGAAGGTATAATTGATAAGTTAGTAACCAAATGTGTGGGACCCACCTATAAGGTTAAGTCAATCTCACCAAGAACATGTTGTGAGGTTCCATCAAATACTCTAATTGGTCTAGTTGAAGGATATAAATAAGGATTTATATGAATTTTATGTGTAATCAATGTCATGACACAAATTTTATCCATTAGACCATTGTCAATCATAACATTCTGTAAACATTTATGGTCAAGGTATGATTAAATGAATAAGGAACTAAGATCTTAGTTGTCATACATAATATCATTATCATCAAAAGTAATGGAGGGTCTTTAAACCATATTGAGGTTTATGATACATATAGGTAACTATAATCCCATACAATGGGTGATCATAATGATATGGAGGAGGGTGAACATTATACACCATTTTCACTTTTGGATCCTTCTTTGAATGATCTTGTAAAGGATTGTTTAATATTATTTGTTTCTAGTGATCACCAGTTTTAAAACCTGATTCCTTTTGAGAAAAATCAAAAGAAATTTTTTGGTCAATGATTAGGTCTTATATCTTATGCTTCAAGGTAAAAAATATGTTCTTATAATTCCCATTGAATTGGTGATTGTAACAATAATAATTCACATCATACCCTTTGAGTGGAAGTCTACTCATAAAAACCTCTACAGTATGAGGGAGAGATATAAGATGATGCACTACAAGGTAGGGGAGTAATAAAGTGGGAGACTTAGGTAAGGTTAAAATTGTATTCATGGTATATTTAATAGCACAAATAATTTAGGTGGTTGTGACACTACATTAACTATGGTGGTTTTTTCATTTTTAGGCTCAAGAGGTTTGACCTTATAAATTGGTTTGATAGTAACTTGGTATTAGATGTAGATGTAGTTGGTGTATTTGATACATGTTTAAGTTTATCTAATAAAATAAGTTTCATTTCATGATCATGAAAAATATGGAATAAGTCATCGAAAGATTTAATTTTTTTAAAAATGATACTCATGTAAAGAATCAAGCAAACTGTACTTGAAGATGTCTTCAAGCTCTTTATCTATCATTGGATTGGTCATTTTAGATAACATTATCTTATACCTAAGGACATACTCATTAATATGTTCATTGGTTCTTTATTTGATCTTTGAAATTTGGGTATAGGAAACATTTTTTGGTAATGCTAATAGAGAAATTTGCCGAAAACTAATCCATAAGGGGTTTGAAGGCATTTACTAATTGGGTTGGTAATTCATAGAACCATTGTAAAGCAAAGTATTTTAAGATCCTTGTAAATAATTTGGTCAAAAATTTATCATTGGAGGAATAATCAAGGTATGACACATAAAAATATCGAAGATGTTGTTCAGGATCACCCTTGCCATCATAAAAAGTGAAATTAGGTGTAATAAAATTAGTTAGTAATGGGTTTAAATATATCTCTAGTGAAATAGGATTTTTCAGCACCTCTTTTGAATATATAGCATAAGGTGATTTCACAAAAATTTTTTTCAATATTTATATCCTTAGTTTGTAAAAATTTTATAGTTTGTACAAGAGCTTGCACCTTTTGGTTTTTTAGGTTGGATAGTTGGGAAGTCACTAAAGAAGTTATACCCATAGTTTGGGTATATATAATCATTAAAACTGGTAATTTGATTAATGCATTAAGTTTTCCCATGTAAGATGTGTCAATAGTATTTTTATGAAACAAAGGTTGGAATACATATCCTATGTCTCCACTAGATGTAGGTAGATTGATTGGTATGGAATAAGTTGTATCACGTTTTAAAGAGTCACCATTACAAGGTGAGGATGCCCTAGCCTTATCATGCTTACTAATTTCAGCTCTTGTATCATACGAAAATGCATCTATTAATCCCTTATTGGTATTGAGATGACCAATTAATGCTTCTTTATATTCTATTTTAAAATGAGCTTTTTAATTACTATTTTTCATTTGTTACAAATTAAAAATTGCATAATTTTTAAATAGCAAACTAAAACCCTAGGAATCATTAGAATATTCCATTTACATCATGTTCATCAAATATTTAACCTTAAAATTTAGATATGGGAAGTTTAGGGTTAAAGGGGTAGAGATAGCGTAGGAAAAAAGAATGGTAGACTATCTCTAAAGCAAGCCAATTATTTGCAAAACTTAAACATATATTGAGTTTATTATGTTGATATATGCCAAAAATAGAAAGTAAAATTATGATAGATATTGAAATGATAATGAATAAAATATACCTAGATAGTTTTAGTGTTAACACATATCTATATCTAGAATAGGTTGAAAGTAGATTGGATCTAGATTATGTATTAGTCACGTGATTCTATAAATTATACTTCTATAGCTTTGGATGTTTGCATCAACCTAGAATGGTTGCATGGACACTAATATCTTACTTGAATTCATATTTATAGTATGGACTACCTATTGAAACTAGACGTGACCACCTAGATGCTTATAGGTTATATGTCACCTTTGCTCTATTGCATTCAAATTTGAGTCATGGATTGTCGCTCCTTGTCAAATATAAAAACATTAGTTATTCATCTACGTACAAGTTATGGTAAAAATGGATTAGTGGACACATAGTGTTTGAGCTACCCCAAATACCCTTATGTTAATGATTGATGCCTACATATCCAATACTCCAAAGAGGGCCATAGAGTTATGCAGTTCTCCCCTATATGTTTGCTTATGTGTGAATCATGAATAATGTGATAAGCAAGTACAACAATGATATAGATTTGAACATGGAAAATATAGGTCATGGATTATTCCTTCAATACTTTAGACCTATAGGTATGTTTTCCTTATGACTAATATAGAAATAGCAAAAAATAGTTAAACTTTACTCATTTGAGTGTTTGATCGAGTGCTTTCTGGTATGCCCTAGTTGAGGAATGAATGAGGATTGATATTATATTTATACAAATCTATTTTGATAATATATTAGATTAAATAACTTTGACTAACCATTGGAATATGTTTCATTTGTAAATTGGATGACTTTAGGGTACTTTACACTTGCATTGGGATATGACACTTACATCGATATAGATGTCTAACTGGGATCCAAGTGTACGGGTAGTCGGTAAACATGTGTAAGTCTAGAATTTATAGAGATGGAAGATAAGTAGGTTTATAACATTTTAGGAAAGATATAAGTTTTGGGTCATCAAAATGACATTGTTTGAACTAAGAGATAAGCAATGAGGCAAAAATAGATAATGCATGCAAGACTTTTGATAGTAGAAAAGAGTGTATTAAATAATTTTTTCAATGTAAAAGGTCTAGAAGGTGAAATTACATCCGTGATATGCATTTTCCAATTGTAAAAAATTAAAGTGCTATATAATTTAAAAATAATGTCTATAGTTTAGTGATTCAAATGTATAGGTTCAAATCATCATAGAAAGAAGAATTAGAGATTTTGTAGTAGTAGAATAGGGTCATATTTAGAAATAATATTTTTCCTATTAATAACCATTAAAAAATAACTTTTTTTCCCAATTTTTTTTTTTGTTACACTTTTTGTAATGACTTAAAAATGTTCTGTTTACCTTTTTAAAGTTATAAAAGATAAAGTAACAGTGAAATAGAAATAAGTTACCATAAAGGTGGTTATGATGGTGGTAATGGGTGGATAAAAGGTGTTTACACCTACCGTAAGCCATATAAATAGTTTTAAAATATCATTTCAAGGGCTTTTTTTAGGTATGAGAAATTTTGGAAAGATGGAATGTAGTAGTTCGTATGTGCAGCCCCATGAAGGATCAATACAGAAATAATTTATAAGATTTTGTGCCATGATTTTTTTTAGATAGATTATGTTCATGAGTATGTCAATATATGTTTATTCTTCCTCTTTAAATTTACTAAGATACTATTGTTAGATATTCAATGAATGCAAATATTTTAGTGTAGAAGTTTTGTTGAATCTGCATTACGAATTTTTACCACTGAAAATTTGGTGAGATTGAAAATAGATTTTTTTACTCAAAAATACAAGGTTTTGTATATATTTATTTGTAATGTTATCCAATATATTTGGTGTATGTATTACTCTTTTGTTCGTAACATTTCTTTCCTATCTAGTTTTCATAATAAAGGTTTCCTATGTTAAAATCTCAATTCCTAGATTATTCTTGTGGGCTTTTATGTTTAGCTACCTAAAGTTATCCTTTTTCTTCCATGGGATTATTATGACATATTTTTTTGTTTAACAAGATATAATTTACACATTTTCCCTCATTTCTCACATTTCCATTATTCTCCTTCATTTCTTCTTTTTGACATCTTTCCATACTTTTTGGCTAAAAGTGGGACCCCCATTAAATTTATTTTGGTCGTAAATAGTTGTAATTAGTTGTAAATAGACTTATATCCCACATCCATTTTTATTTTAATAAAATTATCTCCACATGATAATAGGATAGGGTTTATATATCCATGTTGATGACTGAATGTCCACATTTTGTCCCCTTGATAGTTTACTCAACCCATAAACCTTCATTAAATTTTTTTGTGATAATCCAAAACTAATTAGAAATAGTATATATAAAATTAATTTACAAATATATTATTTTATTCTAAAATTCCCACCTAAAAATAAAAATATAATGTCATTTGATTTTTTCAAATTTTTGGAAAAACAAATAAAAATAAAACATATATTTATGTTTCGAGTTTTATATCTACTCAACTTATCAATAGCTAAAAATATATATTTTTAAAATATTGTCCCTCCCACTCCTTAATGTTTAATGTTGAATATTGATTTATTTTCCTTTCTTACCTTACAACCATCATTTCATTTAATTTAGATATATTTTATCCTGGATTAAAACTTGAAACTATCTTTACTGGATTTTATAGTATCAAATATCAAAATTAAATATGCTATTATTAGATTCTATTTTATATCATATTTTTTGAATTATAATTTAAAATTAATTAGAATTAAATGTTTAAAATTTTGATTCTTGAATTTAATTTGTTAAATCAATTCAATATTTTTTTCAAAACATAACACTAATTAGTATTTTATTTTGATGTAGTTATTGAATTTAATTTGTTGAATCAATTCAATGTTTTGTTCCAAAGTATGAAAACATTTAATATTTTATTTTAATGTAATTTATTCAAAATTTCCAATGATAAATTGAAATATAAAATATCAGAAATTTTTATTTCTTATTTCCTTATCTATAAGTGAAAATAAAGTATCATAAGCATCTATGCAAGATTTATCATAATTTTTATCTTTTTTTTTTCATTTTCCTATCAGTGTAGGATGAATACAAAAAATATGCATGTAACGTTTACTATGGAAAAATTATGATAATTATAAGTGGATGAAAAATATCACAAATATTCATGCAAAATTTAGTATGTTGAATTCATCATACATGTATCTTTGTAATATTTAATGTAGATAATTTAAGATAAATACATCCATGTAACACTTCAAACATCAAAATTATCATACATATAATCAATGCAACAAGTAATTAATTTAAAATAATGTAGTTAATATAATGGACATATTAATTATTTCATACTATAGATATAAGAATCATAAATAATTAGTTTATTGCATACATAATGTAATTTGTTTACTACTTGTTTTATATCTACAAAATCTTAACGTGTATCAACATTGACCACAATTGATACACCAAGTAATTGTATTCATATAAATAATTATTAATTTTTTTAGTGATGATATAATTACCCTTATGAATATTTTTCTCACAAGAGTAAATAATTAATATGTAATTGAATTTTTTGTATAGACTCATGTTACATTTAAAAACTAACTCTACTAATTTATAAAATATTATGTAGCTTCTAAAACTTTTATAATCATCTCGGTGAACTGATTCACAATCTCATTGGATATATATAAATTATAGTTATTTCATGTAAATTTTGTTTCTTGAAGAAATGATATCATTAATTCATTGATGTTTCTAGAAAAATATAATATATATATACCAATTTTTGAAATACATAAACATTTGTGCAAGAAATCCATTAAGTTTTGTCGAAGGAAGTACTATTTTATTTTGAGCTTAATAGCTCATACTATATTGATTTTTTTTTATTGATTTATTTTGTATGAATTAAAATACCATTCAAATAGAACACAATAAAAATTGATGATAACATTGAAATTTGAGAAACACTAATCTTGTTTAAACTCCTAACCATTGAGATCAATTCCATAAAAATGTCAAAAATCAATCCCATCAATTATTTTTTGAATATCCAAGGGAAATGCCATTCAAATGGAAGTTTTAACAAAATTCACTTATTTAGAATATGTTATTGTATAAAATGTAAAATAACATGTTAATTTACCAAACACATAACAATAAGTGCCTACAATAATTATTTAAGGTAAAAAAGGTACATTTTGGAAGGTCTTCAAATCTTTTACAAAATATAAATCATTTAAGCTTGAATGAGACACCAAGAATAGTCTCCCATGTGAAACCAAACACCCAACATGCAACTAAACCATAGCTTGCCAAAATAACACCTTTGTTTACAATAAAGAACCAACGAGAATCAGAACGTCTTTAACTAAAATTTTATTTCAATGAAACAACCACACAACTAAAATAAATATGGTCTCTTGATCCAAGGAACATATAGGAATGAATCATAGCCATGTTTAACCCTAAAGTGGAAGCTACCAACTTTCTACATTTGATGGTTTTTCACAAAGAGAAAAACAAATTGTATGAATCGTCCCACTAAAAAAAAGGATTTTATATGAATATTCCACTAAGATAAAATCCATATAGAATTTTTTTAATGGAATTTTACCTTTTATGACTTCAACCATCATCCACCTAGGCACCCTCTTGAGTAGAGGGTCATGCTTGAAGGATTTTGAACCATACCTTTTCTACCTTTTTTATTTTTTGCCACTTCAGTCCATCTACCTTATCTTTTATAGGTTGAAATTTTGTCCATTTTGATTTAACTTATGCCATTCGTGAGCATAGGGTAATTTAGATTTAAGTTGATTTAGAGTTCTCAAATTTGTATTTTGAAAGCTCCACTAGATCCACTTTTAAGTTTTTGATCCCTTGTGCCATCCCATATGGGATAGTTTATTTAGAGGCATTTAAAACCAAATATAAGACCTCCTTCTCTGGGTCAAATTTATTAGTTGGCGTATAATTTTTGGAATTTCCTATATCAAACTTTATTTCATGTTCCTCAATATTTATAGCTTCCTCTTCTGAATGGTCAAAAAAATAACGTCCCTATATTGTTAGAAGATCAAAGGAGGAATTATTCCACTAGTATGGATCCTTTATTTTATTGAGGTTGTTGTAATCAGAATATAAGTATCTAATATTTTAACACCTATGACACTTAAAGGGAATTCCTTCATAATCTATAGGTTGGGTCCTCACACAATCTTCTAAAATTAGGTTAATAGAGGCCATAAGGTCAGTAGAGGTTTAAAGGGTGACTAGGATTTTATAAAAAGTGGTGTGAGAAAATGAATCAGTGGCATTTTATATTTGTTGAAATATACCAATGAGTTATTAATATAATTAAAATAGGGGTCATTTTAGAAGTGTAGGGGAAGATGAGGAAGGTGGTCCCCAATGGATCGAGTGGAGAAGGATTCAGTGAGTGGACTAAAACTAGGAAACCAAGGTTTTGTTAACAGTTGGTACTAGTCCTAGCTCCACTATTTATATATAATTATTCCTTGTCTAAAACTAAGGTAAAATTATAATAAAAAAACCTTTTATGCTAGGATAAATATCCACATTACTTTTTAGGAGAGGTGTGCACTACTTCAAAATCTAAGTGTTCAAATCTAGAATATCTAGTCAAAGGTTTGGCAGATAACTCCTCTACTTAAATAGTATCTTATACTATTTTGCATGGATTTTAAAGCATAATTATCTAGGGTTAAGGAACACTTTGATGAGCAAGGTTTAAGGCACTTCAACCTTTTCTTTTAACCATAATGGCTAGATCTGACTACATCAACAAAGGATTTGCATACCACTATATCCACCTCTACTTGTACATTAGATATTTTATACCTAATCAGAGTATGGGACTAGGTTTTATCATTCTAACCATGGAATTTCATTTTAGATTTCTAGACATCTAGATCTTTAATTGCATAATAGGAGGTAAAATATGGTTTTTTTGGGAGGGTTACAAGAACCAAAGATCATAGTTGGGTGACAATGGATCTAGCTAGAGTAGGGCAGATGGAGATAGGATTTTTATTTTTAAAATGATGATGGGTGGGATAGAGAAAGCATAATCCATTGGAATATCCATTGAAATAGACAAAAAGTCAAATTTACTAAATAAAAAATTTATATATAAATTATTGTAACACAAAAAAATTATAAGTTTATAAATTAAATATAATCTAAAATAACAAAATATAAATTAATCAAATCAATTTTATTATTATAACTATATTTAATTTTAATCAACTCAAAAACATACCACCAATAGTTTGTTTATATGTGTCCAAACAGTGATGCATATTTATGTGTGGCCCCACATGTTCTAACCATGCACATGTGTGAATATTTTTCTACCAAAATGCAATGTGAAATCAAATTTATAAATATAAGGCAATTCAAAGTAAATATAATATTGTTTTTTTCAATAAAAACATGTTTTTCATCTATGAACTATGTATTTTATGTTCCATATATGTGTTGATATTTATCCAAAACTAATTAGTTGTTTTGAATCTATACTGACACAATAATTCATTTCTTTGATCTAAAAAATATATTACCTATCAACACTATGATATACCCTAAGTAAAAAAATATATATATATTTTTTAGCCATTCAAAATGATAAATGGAAGAGTTAATAACTCTTGATTTTAGATAAATAAAACATAACCTTATATTAAAACATGTTTTTGAAATCCTAAGCAAATAAGGAATAAATGTATGGTAGAATTATTTTTAATATTAATATAACAAAAAAAATTATTGGTATTTTAATCTTGATAATCCCTTGAACCCATAACAACAATCTTTCCACTCCTAGCACAAATAATTTTCTTCCAACTAGAACGAGATTTGAAAATATGAGAGAAATAAATTGTTTTTAGTCTAGGTGTAGTAAGATACAATTAATAACAATGTGTATATCTGAATAAAAATATTTTTTCTAACCAAAAAAAACCACAATGACATTTTATACAACTTTTTTTAATTTGACAAGTAAAGACATTGAAAAAACCTATGTAACATAGATGCAATCACGAAAGTAATAATATTCAAAATAACACCATTGTAGCAAGATTTAATCAAACATGAAATACCATGCTTGCATTCTATTCAAAACAATTTTAAATTATGAAAGTAATAATATTAAAAATATTCCAATGGAAGCATAGATCCAATCAAGTAAATAATAGTATTCAAAGGAACAACATTGTAGAAAAAATCCAAACAAACACAAGTTAAAAGTGCCAGTAAACATAAATTTTGAATGAGATGAGAAATATTTAATGTCTCCAATAGAAATGTCATAATTTTATGTGTGTAATATTTAAAATCCAAACAAATCCATCAAAACTTCTGATGAATTATCCAGTTCCAATTAACATGTCAAGCCTAGCAATCCGATAGTAATGTCATAATAGATTTTTGTATCTTTATCAAATATTGAAACCAATAACAAAGGAATCCTTGAACTATAAATCAAAAAGTTTTAGTTAGGGATTATAGATAACATTCTAGTCATAGATGTAAAAAATTAACATTCTAGCTATAGAGGTATAAAATGTAAATATCCATTTATTAGTTAATAGTGTAGGAAAACACAAAAAAGAAATTTAATATACATATATAACAATTAATTAAATAGTATAATATTAATCTATTTTTTAGATGCAACAAGACCATAATCATTACTTGTAACTGAGCACAATAATGTATAGATAAACTAAGGTACTTTAGATTTATTTTTGATTCCTCTTAATTCCTAATTAAGGCTAGTTGTGTATAAAATGTCACCATTAAAAAAAATTTATTCTTAAATAATTGACATTGAGTGACCTTTGTGGATACAAACAAATTATCTTCATGAACACCTTTACTGACAACATCGACTATAATAGTGTTTCTAACATTATATGCAAATTGAAAATTTTCCCTAATTGTATCCAAATCATTAATTAAAATTTCATTTTATTTTTATCACAATTCTCTACACCCTAAAAAAATAGAGGATGGTCTTCCACTTTATCTTCTTGTTGTCATTTCCTTACAATTTCCTATACGTTGTTATCCATATTAGACAAAGTCCAAAAAGAAATTTGAAATTTCATAGATACGATAAAAAGAAAATGAGGGCACCATTCCTCTTGATTGAAATTGATCATCTTTAATTTGGAAGGTTTATTTATTTTTTAAACTAAATTTATATATTAACAATCCATGTAAATCAAGGAAAATCAACAATTTTTGGGAGGCACTTCATAAAATAATAATATTGAGATCTGAAAATAATTGACAATATTAAAAATAGATATATTATGCCTCTAATTATAAATTTAAAAAATTAATCCTATAATTATCTTAGGCCTATAAAAAATATTATTTGAATGAATATATTTGTGGCAGTTAGGGTTTCTAACCTAATTATGGAAAAGGTATTAGCATCTAGTATGATCCTTGAGTAAGTGGAGAAAGAAGATTGATAAGTAGGTAAGGGATTGGAATATGGGATATTGGTTATAAGATAGGAAAAGGTGAGGTACGCTGATCCGAGATATTTAGGGAAGGTATCAAAGTTTTATAGGAGGGAGACAAAAGACTGGTCAGATTCCTCTCTGAAGGATGATTTGGTGGTACAAAATTTTATTATGGAATTAGGTCAACCATATACAACCAAAGGTGGATTTATTGAATCCATAAAGGGTGTATGGATAAGGAAGATGGGATAGGTTGAATTGGGGCCAAGAGTGTCATAAATTCTTTAGCTTAAGGAATAATATTTGGTCCCCAAATATTATTAATAAGTGGCATCCCACTCAAGGTTGGTTGATAAACATATGATAAAATCTCTAGAGCCTATAAAAAAATCTCATGTACTCACTTTTAATAGGTAATATATTTAAATGATACTCAAAATGGAATATTGGATAAAATGTGGAGGGTTGTTTTTTTGTTTCAATAACTATTGGCCTAGTCTCATGTATATGAATGGATAGATGATAGATCTATGGTGACCCATTATGAAAGTTAAAATACAAATCTAACCTGTTGTAAAACATTTTATTATCATAGTTTTTTTTATCTTTTTTAGGATATGATTGTGTTTTTCAATGGGTTTTCGGCCTAGGGTTAAGATTTTAACATTCTTATGATGAAACCTTGGTACCCATCCTTCAATCCCCTAAGTGAGTTTTTTGAAACTAAGCATGTTTGAGTTCATTTGTTGTATCTTCCTTTTATTTTATGGGTTGAAAAATACCCTAAATATCTTATAAATAATATGGGTAAGTATTTTCTAAAAAAATATTCTACAATTGATTTCTCTCACACTACTTTCACCTGAAACCTTATTGGCATTGATATCTTGAAGGATATATCAACAACTACTGATTTGAAAGTGAATGATAGATCTTGGTCATAACCCTTATATTATGAGGGAATTATATTTCACTACCATATATGTTTTACAATAGGTCACTTAACATCAAACTATAATAGCTAAAATATAAATGAGAAGACTTAATGGTGGGAGGAGGCCATTCTTGAATTAGTTACTATGGATGGAATAGCTAGTCCCAAACATGATGAGGAAATAGCTTCAAATGTTCCACTCCCAAAACACAATATCCATGAAACATGGTAGGAACCTTTGGTCAAAGTGAATGAAAAATTTAAGGTGATGAATCAAGTAGTGAAAGAATCCATGGTGGAACCAAAGGTTATTAGACTATTGATTCCATTATTGTGTGTACACCCTTCTTTACAGATTCAAGTCTTGGAGATGAGAATGATTGGAAAATTTTCTAGAAGAATAAAAAAGGGATATCACAAAAATGACTCTAAAATAACTAATATTATCCTTTATTCTCAAAAAAATTAAAGAGGTGTAAACACTTAGTCTTGTAGTTTTGATGATCATTGACAACTACTTTGGAGGGGATGTTGTTGGTTTTAGGTTGTTTCAAATAATGTTATTTGATAATTATGTTGGATGGGTTGATTACATCTCATTGAATATTGATGGATTGTGGTATGAGGGAAGGATAAGGGAAGGTCAAAGGTTAACAATTTATTTGTTGTCTATTTAATGTTTTGATCCTAGTTTGCCATAGGTAGACATTTTTCATGTGAGTTTCATGTGTGTGTGTGGGTGTGTGTGTGTGTGTGTGTGTGTGTGTGTGTGTGTGTGTGTGTGTGTGTGTGTGTGTGTGTGTGTGTGTGTGTGTGTGTGTGTGTGTGTGTGTGTGTGAATTTGTCTTTTTTACAAGGCCATGGGACCTTTTAAAACCCATGAATTTACATTTATATAAAAAAATAGTTTGTATGAATATATTGAAAAGCACAATTATATAAATCCAAGTAAAAATGGTTAAATGTTTTATCTAAATTTGAATTAATATATAAATATCAAAACTAATTAGATAAATTGAATTGAATAAATCATGGTGTTTTGAATACACTTACAAACATGAAACTAAAATCAATCAATTGAAATTAATGAAATAAAATGAATATGTACAAGAATACACTATGTAAAAGAGATGTAATTATATTTTTCATGAACTCATCTAACTATGTTAATTGGAAAAATGCACAAATATTGATGAATAAAAAAAAAATGAAACTTAAGAGATTATTATCCTCATACTTGTATACATAGGATTAATAGTTATGGGCATTTTTATCCTAGGCTAGTGTTTATGTACTTTTGTAAAATGCTTCAAAATAGGGCACAACCTAGTGTGAATATATAAAATAATTTATTTCTGATAAAATTGTCTTTTGTGATGTGTACGAGGATAATATATGTATTCTTGAAGATAATAACCCTAGCTTGTTACAAAAGGAGATAAATAGATGTGAAGGACTAATAATGGATTAACAAGTAGAGTTCTATTAGACTTAAACACCCACCAATGCTGAGCACTACCTACATACCAATACTATAAAGAGGGATCAAACCTCAATGTTGTTATCCCACTTAAGTGTTTTATGCAATTGTGATCCTTTAACTATATGAATAACTCTAGAATTAGATAGAATACTTGATCATGCTTGGCTATATCTATGTAAAACTAAACTCATACTTAGATCATGACTACTTAAAGTGATCGTAACTGATTTTGAATAAATACAGAGATTTTTTATAATGTGAAATTATGTAGATAAGCGTCATGATATATATTGATCAGCTTGACAAGATCTCTAAAATGAAACAATTGAATGTGGTTTTATAGTGATTGAAGAGGGAAAAATACCCATTGGATATTTTAAGAATATTTAGGTCGACAATAATGATACTTTTATTTTTGAGTTTTATTTTTTTGTGAGGGAAGGATAGAATCGTTAAATAGGGATAGGAACATTGGGCTTTTTTTGCCTTAAAAAAATATAGAGTTTTTGGTTTGATTTAAGATATACAAATGTATAAACATGTTTTAATGAGTAATATCATTTCTATAGTTGATAGTATATGTTCTTCAAATGGATTTAGGTCTCTTATTGTGCTTTGGATAGGTCAAAATGGTGAAATATGTGTCAATTAATAGTAAAAAGGGATAAAATAAGTATGATCAAGTATTTTTGACCAAATTTAGGTTCCTATATTTGCCTCACATTTATTCTATAAATGCAATTACTAGATTAATGGAAAGACACACCTTAGTGTGAAATACACACTTTGTATTTGAGATACATACTTACATTGTGCAAGGAACTGTATTGTTTAGAAAATCCTATAAAACACATGAATTAGTTATTTTGGGTCCTTTGAAAATTGAAAATTTAAAACTCAAACATTCGAAACATTACACAATTTTTGACAATATGTAATATGAAATGAACTTTGATAACTTGAAAATTTATTGTATTTGAGTAATTTGAAAATTTAATTGAGAGTATGGAATGAATATAACTAAAATTTTGACTACCATACCATTTTTTGTGACTTTTCTTAGTGATGATGATTCCTTGAAGCATTGGATAATTGTTTCCTCTCATGAAGAACATGGAGAAGATGGTTCCTTATCCAAACCATTAGATAAAATTGCGCATGATAAAACCCCAGTGTTCATTTTATATTTTGAAATGAAATTGTTGATCATTTGAATGATGCCTAAAACTTGATTATGTTTATCAATTTTATAACCCCAAGATACAAATGAGTTGGAATCCAAATTTATTTACAGACATAATGATGTAGTTTTTAATAACTACAAGTCATGCACTATGACTCTAAACTGAATCAACTACTGCATATGGCTTGTAAATTCAATTGTAAAATCATTTTACTATGCTAGTATATCTTTGTATATGAAAACATGATCAAAGGAGAATAGAGTACACTGATGCTCCTATAATGCCCAAAATACTATGGTATAAACCTATTATTATGCCCCCACTATAATTGTTAACTGTATGTGAATTCTCATTGTAACTTTGAAACTATTTGATTTTTCTCCTTGAAAATGAAAATAGGAGTGCATACACAATTCCATGTGCCTATAAATTGTGTGCCAATAAATATATTTTCAAATTTTGAATGGTTATTATGTTCATGAATAATTTTTTCTATTTGGAAATAATTTATGTCATGAATGAAAGTGTTACTGAATTTCCCCCTTTTGAGGTTGGGTAATTTGCTCCTAAAAACTCACTCATCTAAAAATAAAACTCAACTTGAAACATGAATATAAGGATGCTATCAGTGAAAATCGTAGCATATGGAAACATGTAAGCATTACTAGTATGTTTTGAATTATGTATATAAATTTTGAGGTAAAGCCTATATAATGTATCATTATAGCTCATGTAATGAGTATGTTAGGAGTTCATGATATGGATCATGGCACTTTTCAAACTCATCAAGCTCAACAAGCACATATATAATGAGCACAAATTATATAAATTTTGACATAAATGGGTCTAAGGACAATTTCAATTTGACATGTTCAAATGTTCCATACAACATAGATAGACATGATAAATGTTTCAAAAAAGGGACATGTTCAAATGTCTCACACACAAAGGCCAAGGGACAAAGCAATAACATTTTCCAAATTTCACATGCCACACATAAGACCAAGTTCCAAAGCAAGGACATGTTTTATTGTCTCACACCACATATATGGCCAAGGGACAATACAAGCACATGTTCAAATATGGAACACTACACATAGATATAAAAGAGATACATCAAGCCAATATTCTAACACAACGAACAAGGGAAAACATAATATATAAACAAATTTATAATCTATTTTGTAAAATTAAGCAAGATCGATGGAACATATAGTTAGCAAAAGGTAATATAAGGTATGCATACATCATGTAATCATATCCTATAGAATAACATGTTCATGTACACTATGTAATATATAAATATTAATAATATATTTAAATATAATTGAAAACTCAATAGTGTAGGGTTATTAAATGATAACACTTGCATATTGAAACTTAAGAATTAAATGCTCTGAATATGGCAAGTCCAATAGGTAGAGGAGAGCTCAACATCTTAATATTCAAAAATCTTTGCATGTCTTGTAAAAAAATTCATGGATACCATGAAATGTATGTGTGATATAAAATGAATATTTTATCTACTAATCATAAGATAAATAGTATATTGCAAAGATATACAATATATTTCCAATCATGTTCAAGTTTTGATTTTATAATTTTTATATTTTGACATATAAAAATAAGAGGACTAAAACTTAAATAAATAAATTCATCAAGCATAAAAGAAGATGAAGGAGATATGAATAGCTTGCAACATGTGCATATGATATCAATTAGCTTGGATATATTGACAAGGTGAAACATGAGCAAAATTATCCCATTGTAATATTGGAAAGCATGTGAGAAATAAAAGAGCATCCAATATGGTGCTTATACACCTTCATTTCATCAAATGTATAGTTTTAAAAGTATGTCACATGTGTTAGATATATAAATTGAAGAATATGATAGTTTTAATGAGCAACGATGTTTTTAATACTAAAAAAACTTGAATTGGAAGTATTAACACTCAGGGTTCTAAAAATGTAATTTATGGTAAATTAGTTACAAAATATAGGTTCACATAGTTGGTACAATATTTTTGGATGATTCTTTTCAAGTCTAAAAATTCTATCTAGGCTAAAAAATGAGTCTATGTTAGTGGACTTTAACAACATAGAAGAACATGGCCTATTTTAACATAATTAAATCTTATTTTGAGCTAACTAGATCGAAGAGTTTAAAATATGAGGTCAAGAGGCCAAAAAATTCAATTAAATACAAGGGCATAGAAGATGGGATAAATTAACCATGAGTGAAATAAAAATAGAATAATAAGATGTGATAGTCTAGAATTTATGTACAATTAGATTTTTATACTTTTGAATTTCATTGAATTTTTTTTATATATTTTTATAAATGCATAAGTTATCTAATACTTAATTGAGATAAAAATCAACCCAATCATTAATGAGTGGTAAATGTCTTACCTTAGTTGAGTAAAAAGTATCGAGTGTGCCAATATCATGATCAAAATGTGTAACAAATTAAGTAATAAAGTTATATGAATGACCATGTATGTGATCTTGAGTAGGAAACATCAATATAGAAGGTCAAAAACCACCTAAAATTTCATGAAATGATGTATAATATTTTTTAAGTTGTTGGACCTTTTGAGATACATGCTTATAATATTTTTCAAGTATGTGTGATTGTTGCAAAGGATATTATGTTTTTAGATAATTTTTTATTAATTATTTTTAGGATTTTGAAGCTTTTGAACCTCTTGATTAGAATTTTTTTAGTATATGTCAAAAACATGATTTGATTGTGCTTATATGAATTATTTAACTTTGGTGGTTGATGGGGAGGAGGAGGTGGCATTGAATGCATAAGAGGTTCATATTATATCCTTAAAATAATAACTTGATTTCAATAAATGTATTTTAAGCATCTATGAACTGTAGAAGGTAAAATACAAAGTCCTTATAACCCTAGGAATCCCAATACAATATCAAAAATTCCATTTTGTGTGAAAAAATATAAGTGGATGGTATAATAGGTCCCACTTGAAGAGGTAACATAATATGGCTCAAAGTCGCTTGTTTCTTATTATTGAAATTAATAACATTTTTAACAGTTGCTTGTATGTCACTTTGTGTGTAACCTAATGAATGAAATAATATAATTTTACATCCAATTTTTCCTTTATCCTTTAAAAAATGAGTACACTATAATTAATAGGTTGATCAATATGATATCTTATACATAGATCATGTAAATAAAAATCATCACCAACTACTTCAATATCATCAAAAGTGATCATAGCACATGGTTAAATATGTGGAGTAATTATACCAATAATACCATCCAAATGGTGATCATATGATGCAAGAAGAGGGTGATAATTATATATATGATGTATATTTTAAGTGAACTTATTTGTATCATGATTATGACATAGATCACTAAAAGGTCAACAAATTGTCATTAATAAGATAGTCCAAGAATGATGTGTGGGAAGATTTAATATGTTGTTTAGGATCTCCTTTATCCTCATATAAAGGAAACATAGGATGTACAAATATAGTGGGTAAAGTAAAGGATGAAATATCATGTGATAAATTATTAGGAAGTAAAGCATGGGAATTTAATGATTAGTTAGCTTTTATATAGGGCCATGAGGCCTTTCATAACCTGTACATTTACCTCTATCTAAAAAATAAAATAAAATAATATGAATATATTGAAAACTAAAAGTATAAAAATAAAAGTAACAATGGTAAGAAAGTAACATTTTTTGTCAAGTGGTATTTAGTTTTAAATATTGATTGGGAGACAAAAGTGTAAATTGATGGTGTTTACTTTTATGTACCTATTTTATCCATCACCACCAATTTTATGACATCTTGAAAATTAATAGGTCTTTAGTTGTATCATTGTGATGTTTGATAGAGAGAGTTATTTTTACTATATTTGAATTCATGCTTAAGTCTATGTATCCATTTATAGACATTCTTGATTTCAATGGCTCAATCAATTCTAATAAATAATAATAAAAAATAAAAAATATATTAGTAATACAAAGATGTGGGAATATTTTATAAGAGTAGTATTGCTTTAGCCCAGAGACTCACCTGGATTTTTCACCAGATATTTGTAGTAATTTTTAACACCATCACCTGATTTATATTCTCAACTATGAATATTAATGAAGCTCTTTTTAAATTTGTTTTCCTTTTATAATGAATTTGTTACACAATAAATAATCATAACGAGGGATGAATCTGTATTTCTTATATTTATTGTGTGATCCCAAAAATACACTAATATCTCAAACTGATATTGGTGTTCTAATAGAAAATATCAATATCTATTGGGTGCAAAATATCCAAGAGCTCTATATGTGATCATTAAATTTATATGGCCACCTCTTCCTTGAAAATGGTATTTTCACTGTGAATTTCATATATGCCATAAATTACTAAGAATCACTCAAACCACCTTTGTCATTTATAATTATGTAACATCCTTTAGAAATGCTTTCATTCATGTTTTTTATTCTTTATATGTAGATGCAAATATATTTATGAAATAATCATGCTTCAATCATTGGGACATGAAATATGTAAACACAAACCATTTTAATATAACCAATATAGGAGAGATTTTATATAATAGCACTTTATGTAATTTCCATTACAACATTATAGAAATTGATAATAAGAACTTCAAGACTAATGAGAGGGTGATGTTATTTTAATCCTATCAAATTTATGCTCAATTGAAAGTGAAAATAGATTCACATTTTAATTCATGTGTATTTTTATGCATTACCTAATTACTATAAGTGAAAGATAATATATGCATTTTTCAAAGGGTTTTAGCATCCTTTGACATTGTTGTTTCTTCATCTATTTTTTGACTCACCATCCCTATTGTAATATTATTTATTTTTTATTTTCCTTTACAATCTCCAAAATCTTGAGAAATCTATAAAAAAAAAAGTTTCTTTCATGAATATCAAACTTTCCCAAAACATTTAATGCATTGCACCCTATCAAATCGAGTTCTTCTATCATTCGTGTTTTGAAATTGTTTATAATTATATCCCTTGTTATTCTATCATCTTTTATTATTTTTAAATAAGCACTTAAATTTTTTGATTTTAAACACGGGTCAATAGATGTTTTCTTCCAAACTTTATTATTCATAATTTTATCTACGATTATGGATAGCTATTCTATAGAAACACCCCTTGTTCCTCTAAAAAATATTTCTCTTAGATTGTCAATTAAATTTGGTTAAAATTTTGGATCACAATAAAAAAAATTGACAAGACACAATCCCACCATTTTTAAATATATGAAAACACAACAATCATTTTTTATCATATATTGTCTAGTAGGAGGAGAAATGATAACTTATCATTGAAGCTAACTTATTTTTATTTTTCAAAAATATCAGATATTTATTTTTTAGAGGCTTGATTCACAAAATGGTAGTAGAGGGTTATAAATGTATTTGAAATACATTTCTTAATTATATTTATATACAATTATTAATTTTAAATACTTCCATTTTTTTATATTTTCGAGGTTGATACTGGGTCATTGTGGTTTTATGTCTATGATTCAGGTTGACCTTCATTTTTATAGCTAGTCAATAACTTTTGTGTAAACCCATATCTTATTGTCCATGTTATATATTTTTTAAATGTTGATTATCTACTTTGTTGTGGCCTTGGATTACTAAATATGAGAAAACTTTTATTTGATTCTATCATATACAAACATAAAATTATGGTTTTCCAAGATATAATTTTGCGCTTCAATGTTATGCTATCCATCGATATATTAGAAATGAGTCTATGGGTCCTTTAAGTCTTGATCAAAAACTATATTTATTATTTCACTAGTTTTATTTCCTAAAAGGTAATAATATTGCATCTTTTTGAAGAGGCACTGAGTTACATAACATTGATCTAACTAGTTGATCAACACGAACTTTATTAAGAGATCAGTAACGGTATATACAGGGTGCCTATTACAATGCTCATTTATAATCTTGAAATATTTTTCATTGAAAATTTTTTTTGACTCTCATGAGTTGTTAAATACTCGCTATTTTAAATATCTTTTTCATTTTAGCAACTCCTTTCTTGTGCTAACTATTTTAATTCATAAAATTTAGATATTTAAGTATATTTTCCAAGATAGCAAAATTTTGTCTCCTCATAAATGTAAACATTTTCTAATGAAAACCTAGTTTTCTAAATTCCTTATCCATATTTAAGTAGTGAGAAATAGATGAAGTAAATCCATACTGATAAATCTATTTGAATATAGACATAGTCCCATTGAAATATTTTGATTATTTTATACATCACATTTATTAGAATCTAGACAAGGTTCTATTTTTAAACCATAAGAATAGTTATAATCCTTTTAGTGTTTGGAAGAATGAGCCATGACACTTTTTATATATAATACCACCTCTAGCTCCATTTGAATTACTTGGCATGAATGTTTTAGATCTATTTACATATTCTACTTGAATAACAATTAGAATTTCAAAAATAAGTTTCATACTTAATATAATTATAATGGTTTCATGTACCCTTGATGTTAAATGAAACAACCACAAGACATTGTGGCTGTTATCCAAATAACATATCTTTACAAACAATTTTTCATCTCTTGTCTCTTAGTGAAAGGAACCATCTATGAATGAAATCACTCTCTATGATTTGTGGCCAATCATATCCATTATTTTTTATAATCAAATAATTATTAACTATTAAAATTAAATAGAATACACAATAAATTAGATTATCATAATAAACATGTTTCAATAGTGAATTATAATATAATTAAAAAAGGAATTTAGATAGAGATAAAAAATAAATTAAATAGTATATGTGAATATAAAAATGATTAAAGGATGATGGATGTAAAATAACTAGGGAAATTATTCATATTTATAGTGGGGATATAAATCATAGTTCTTAAATCTAATAATGAAAAAATCAACAATACATGTAAGCCATTTCAGGCATTATTAGTTCAAAAAGAACAAGTGTCCCCCTTTTTTTTTAGATTACAGTAGAATTAGATTTTGAAGGGACCCCAAAACCCTTTAACAAAATCAAAAAAGATAAAGCATTAACAACCACCAGGAAAAGTAGTCCTGAAACCTACTGAAGAGCAGCATCAAAATTAGGTGTTACAAGGACCTGAAACCACAAACATAGTCCAATAAAAGTACCTAGGTTTTACAAGGACCTAGAACCTCAAATAAAGTTTAAGACCAATAACCAAAAAATAGGACCAAAAACAAGAGCCAGTTTTAACAACCAGCAATAAGGACCTGAATAGGAACAAAACCAACAAAGAAGACCCTAAGCTTCTATTGCAGTTCCATGATCATCTTGACAGCGTCCTTCCCAATCGTAGCATTATCCTGGATGGAGTTAGCAGCTGAAGTAGTAGCAGCTTGCAAGGCTTTCTTCCTCAAACTCTACCTTGTCCTCTTCCTTGGACCCTCTGAGGATATTATTTCTTCATCTTCTCTTTTACCAAGGCTAGCTGCAATAGCACAGATCCTTGATGTTACCTGCTCCATCTTTGTTCCACTTTCCTTAATGAGCATTATAAGATTATGCTCATAATCTTTAAGTTTTTTTTGGATATCTCCCACTTGCACCTCCAATTGGTCGATTATGGCCTGATCAGCATCCTGATTGTGTTGCATTGTTTCCACTTTCTTCTTTAGCCCCATTATTTCATTATAGATCCAAGAATCAACTTGGAGAATAGAGTCAGCATTGAACTTGGCATAATGCAGGAAGGAAAGCTTGGTTTCCCTCTATGGAGAGTCAAAAATGTTTTTTGAAATATCATGTGGAGGGGAATCAACCTTTTCAATTTGTTCCTCCCTATCCATCAGTTCCTCCTCTCTAGTCTCAACAGGGTCTTCATGCTAAACAGGGTCCTCCTTTTCTTGTCCCCCAGTCTCCGTAGCAGGAGTAGAAGCCAAAACCATGTGATCATCCACTCTCATAGAAATTGGATCATCAATTATGTTATCTTTGTCTTTAACACCTCCCCCAAACACAATCTGATTACCCTCATTTTCAGAATTGCTCTATTCTAAGTTTCCCTTAGTTGTATCCTCTTCATTCTCTTTCTCAAATTTTATTTTTATTTCTAGATATCCGTCCAAATTGGAGCTGAAATCCCCAACATCTATCCCTTCCTCTTTCTCTGAGACATCCTTCTCAGAGCTTTCAGTACTCTCTGACTCAGAATCCTCTTCTACAATTTTTTTTTGAGAACTAGAGGGTTTTGGTTTTGCCTTTTCTATCCCTTTAACATTCTCATCCTTCTTACACTTTTTGGACTGAGAACCCTTATGTTTGTCGAAAGGAGTCAAAGCTATGGATTTATTTTTAAAAAAACCCTCTATGAGAAGTATTAGACCTTCATGTAAAATGGGGTGAGACTCCTTCCTCCTATGGGCATACAAACTTTCAAGCAATGAAAAACGTAGATAGAAAGGGAAATAAATTCTATCCTTGTGCCTGAAGTGGTTGAGAAAAACAAAATGAAATTTGTGAACTCTTTTATTCCTACCATCAAGGATAAAGTACTCACAGATACAGCATAGCACATCTCACCAAATTCCTTTTATCTGTTCCACATCAAAGAAGTCTCGATTCTTTTCTAGTTGCTTCTCCTCTGCATCTGTCTTCAAAAAAAAATTGTAGGCCGCATTGGAGATACTGGTCTATTTTGAGAACTTAATACCACCCATGGGAAGCCTCGTGACCTTGGTAATGACTACTAGCATTTATAGAATAATTTTTAAAATCTTTAATCTATTCCTCTTTCTCTTTATTCATCTTAGTTTCTTGTAGCAAGAGAAAATTAGGCTTTTGTTCTCTAACAAAATTCCTAACAATATCCAGTTTATGAATACTATTCAGCCCCCTAATATTCCAATTAATGATTTTCATATCTATTTTTTAGGGGTAAAATCTAGAATAGTAGCTTGCCTACCACCAGCAATATTCTGCATACTTTCTAACTCTCTGGTTTTCTTAGTGGATCTTCTTCTAGGTTTGCCCAGGGAACCAACATCCAGTTTCACCTTAGAATGTTGTTTAGCTCTTTTTCTAGATTTATTCAGAGTAGAAGCAAGAGGTTTCACTTTAGTTTGCTGATCTATTTTGCTACTTCTAGTTTCTACCCCCTTAGTATTGATCTTTTTTTCAGCCCTTTCTCTTTGGTTTAGTTTATGCTTTGATTTTTCTCCATTATCTTTCACAACTTCTAAGGGAGGAGGCTCATCCAAAGGAAAGTCATTATCATCTTGAGATAATACCTGGATCTCCCTAGACTGAGAAAAAAGAAGATCTCCCTCCTCTGATTTATTTTTTGCTTTAGCCAAGAATTCACCTTCCTCTAGCACAATTTTTTCATCTACATCTCTCCATCGATCTTCTATCCTTTGATAGATAACAATTTGTTTTGATAGATCTGTCAGATCATTTATTCTTTGTTTAGGTATTATTGTATTTGATTGCAAACCATGTCCTTCTTTCTCAGAGTTTACTTTCACAAAAGAAGGCTCTTTATCCGCCTTAGCATGTGGAGCATTAGAATCTTCAAAAGAAGGCTCTTTATCCGCCTCAGCATGTGAAGCTTTAGAAACCCAAAGAAGATCATCGCTAAGAACAAAAGAATAATAAAGTGTCCCCTTTGTTTATAATGCTTACATTGTTTCATATTATAATAGGAAACCACCCACTCTAATATTTTTCTTGTGATGGATTCATTTTAAATATATTACTAGTTAGTTGTTATATCTTACAACACTAAAATTTGAAAATATATGTAATTTGTTTGATACATAATGCAAATAATATGATTAATATTGTTTTTACTCTTTGCAATGGTTATCATTTACAGTGGGATGCCTTGCACTGTATGAACATGTAAATGACATGTTATTTTCACTTCATTCAATTCATTTTGATAATAAAACCTAGATATAACAACATAATTAAACATAAGATGTAAAGCTTTTCAAATATAACATAAATAGGACGAAAAAAATTATTTTTACTATATCTATAATGGTTCTCATTTAGAGTGGCTTTTCACCCACTTTAAGGGCTTTCTCATGGTGGACATAGTGAAAATAGGATGGTTAAGCTTGGTGTTCTACTTAAGGTGATCCCACTTTTAACTGGTGTGGGATCTATCCTGAGCACATGTAGGAGGCCTAATTATCCAATAAAAGCAACAACCAAACCCTAAGGTAGAGCCAAAAATATTACAAAAATTGTAAAAGGGAAAGAAAGAACATGGTGACCAATGCAGAAGAAAGGACACAATCAAATTCAAGAGTCAAGTAGGATCCAGTCAATACATACAATACAAATCCATCAGGTGATAAAGTCAAACTCATTAAAACCACAAATTATCGTGAACCTAGATAGTGTCCAAATGAGGACTAAGAGGATATGTATCACTTCTGACAAGGAAGGCTAAATCCTTTTTATTTTATACAAAAGGACATGATTCAAAATGTTGAAAGGGAAGGATGGGTTCCCTCTTGATTCCTATATTGTGAAGTCATAGGAGACCTCCAAATTAGCCATTAAATTTTCACAACTATTTATTTCTCTAAAAACATGACTTAGAAATAAATCTTGAAA
Source organism: Torreya grandis (assembly GCA_037957365.1). Taxonomy (NCBI): domain Eukaryota; kingdom Viridiplantae; phylum Streptophyta; class Pinopsida; order Cupressales; family Taxaceae; genus Torreya; species Torreya grandis. The sequence continues at coordinate 215,014 of JARHVA010009529.1, forward strand.
AGAATTGAAAAGGATCTTGGCATTTAAAATCTCCTTTTCAATAGTTTGGAGGTTCTAGACTTATTTATTAGATAGTTAATAATCTTGAGGGAGTCACATTTAGTAACTAGCTTTGAAATTCATTTATCACATGTAACATTGATACCCCAGAGAACCACCATGTCTTCATCAACATGATTCAACTTCTCACTAATTTTCATAGCATATGTGGTCACAATTTTTTTTTACTATCTATTATAATTTCACCCTCCTGTTGGACCTGAGTTACCCTTAGAAGCCTTACAAAAAATGAGTTTGAACCATCCCCTCCACCAAGGGATCCATATGGTTGAGGATCGATAAAAATTAATATAAATCCATATACCTCAAGGGGGATTAAGATCCTAATACTTCAAAATGATTGATTCTTCACCTTCTATGGGAATATCCTTCTTAGAGGAATTGGAAGCCCAATTTTCATTAACAACCTTGAGAATGTTATCTCTGTTTATTCCCCGCCATATACTTTTGTTCCTAAAAGTTTACATGTACTATCAACTTTCATACACGTAATTATGATGAAAATTATGCTTTAGATGACCCATTTTTAGTTAGATTAATCCAAGCTAGAAATGATGAGGTTCATATATATATGTATGTATGTATGTATGTATATATATATATATATATGTATGTATATGTGTGTGTGTGTGTGTGTGTGTGTGTGTGTGTGTGTGTGTGTGTGTGTGTGTGTGTGTGTGTGTGTATTTATGTATGTAGGTATGCATATATATGTGTGTGTGTGTGTATATATATATATGTATATATATATATATATATATATATATATATATATATATATATATATATATGTATATGTATATATATATATATATATTAATATATGTATGTATGTATATATATATAGACATACATACATATATATATATATATATATGTATATGTGTGATTCATTTCCTTCCACATTCCCTATAGGAAATGAGGAAGAGTAAGGTTCTATAGGAGTTTCAGAGTTTTTTTCTTTCAAGAGGGGATCCATTATAATTAAATATCTAAAATGGATCTAGGTTAGATCCATGCAATATTTAAGAGTCTCAAGAGTGAGGCCCAAACCAAGGAGGAATATGGGAAATATAAAAACAAGTGATAAACATATTCATATGCCTTTAGATAGAGGCAACATCTATAGGGCAATTAGAAACCTCTGAATTTCATATTGCTAATGGTGAGAATTCTATTTTGGTGAGTCAACCAGTATAAAACACCAATTTTAGGGATCAAGTTTTTTTCCTAGGACTTATACTAGACAAGGTCTTGATTCAGAAGATCTTTATCAACAATATATCTTGACTTAACCTTTTATTCACTAGAGGAATTCCAAATGATTTTATCTTCTTCGGGAAGATGGTGATATGAATTCTAAAATATCTTGATCAATAATATATCTCAACTTAACCTTGTATTCACTAGAGGAGTCTGAATGCCAAATGATTTTATCTTCCTTGGGAACATGAAGATGATCAAACTTGTTTTTACTCTATGCAATCATTCTTATTTAAAGGGGGTTGACTCACGCTCTATGAATATGTAAATGGAACAATTTTTTCATTTGGTTGAATTCATTTTGATTAAAAAATCTATATAGAACACAAATATTAATTCAACATGTACTTTTTTCAAATATAGTGCAAACATGACGAGTATCATTATTTTTATTATCCCTATAATGCTTCTCGATTAGATTTGTTAATCACCCACTTTAAGATATTTATAAATATGGATTAATTTTTAATATACATGTTGGGTGTTATGGTTATAAAAAATAAAATAAAACATAAATTGTAAGCCATCTCAAATTACATGCAAATAGGATGAGTATGATTATTTTCACTATCCATGCAATAGTTCTCACTTAGAGTAAGAAGTCACCCACTCTAAAATGGATAGTGAAAACAAGTTAATTGACATTTTTTTTCACTATGCCTACAATTGTTATAATTTAATATTGACATAAAATATTAAAGAATAAAAGTTCAACAATTGTGTACATGTATTTTTTACATTAAATTTTAAATTTTATAATATTAAATTATAATAATTGTTCACAAAATATTCTACTTAATACAATTATATTAATTTTATTTATATAGATAATAGTAATTTATAATAAAGTAAACTCTTAATAATAGTGGTCATGTAATTATTAAATTCAATATTAAATATTATAAAATATTACATTGTAACACTAGTCCACATAATCTTCTTTTTTAAATCATAGTAAATTATAGAAGTGTTCATGTGATTATTTCATTTAACATTAATGCTTTATATAATATAACAAATTGTAGTTAATAGTTTACATAGTATTTTACTTAAACATTAAAAAAAATGATTATTTAATGTAATCTTAGTTTAAAATATTGTAATCTTGTAATAATGGTACACATTTAATTCTAGCATTCAATATAAAATTTTATGATATACCAATATAATAATTGTTAAATAATTCTAACATGAAATATAAAATATTATAATATAACATTATAATAATTGTTCCATAAATGTGGCAAAAATAAGGCCACGTTCTCAAAATTGTTCAATTGGATATACATAATAAAAGTACAGTGGGATAGGATGGAAATCAAGTTGACACATGCGTGAACATCTCTCATCAAGAGATGGGATTCAAATATCATGAATCATCATTATGAAAAATCAAGGTGGGTTTTTTACTTGAGGAGGGAGGAAATGTGCTTTCTAAGTTTATTTCAATCCATTCAAACTAAGATTTTTCAAAACCTACTAAACTTCTTCCTCAGGTCCACTAGCATAGAGAAAATAGGGGGTGATAAGGATAGATTGGAACTAACCTCCTATTTCAATGTGTAAGGCTTAAAGAATGTCTAGAAGAAGCTACAGTGGGGTGGAATCAAGGAATTGATGCTAAGTATTACTGAGCATGATGCTAATGTTGCAAGGGATTTTTTTATTGGTTGGAATAAGCGAGTGGTGGAGATGAGAGGATTTAAAATCATAGTCATGGATGAGTTTATAGGAGAATATATGGGCATGTTGTGTGATGGGTTTAAGGCATATAAAGACCAATCTAAAAAATAATAATTTCTCTAGAGGTACTTCCACACTAAATTTTTTGTCAAAATGGATATGAAAGGGTTCCCCTATGCTGACCTCCCATAATAATGCCTTGAGGAGTGCCTACAAGTATTGAAATACCTAAAAATCAAAGGTAAGCATAATTTAATTTTTTCCCACCACTTTTTATTGTTAAAAAATTTCTAGGGATATTAAATTAGTCTCCTATTCTCTCTTAAACTCTTTTAAGAGCACTATTCTTGCCCATCAGGTCAATGAATCTAACCCTATACTACACTAAGGTCTCATCATGTTGTTTGTAAAGCATGTCCAAACTTTGTCAGGTAGGGAGGTTCCTTTGGGGGGTCCTCACCTAAGGAGGACTCCCTTGATGAAGACCCTATCTTGAGATCCTACCACCATTATGCTAATACCCCCTAAGCTAGCCTTTTTAAATCCTCTATTGATGACCTCCCATTAAAGTTGTTTCTCCCTAAACCTAAATTGATTATATTAGATGAAAGCACCTCCAAGGAGGTCATCGGGAAAGGTGAAATCTTCCTATCTGAAGAAATGAAAAATGATAATGAACAATTACAAATCTTCAACATGTTGCATGAGGTTAGGATGAACCTGGTGGGTCTCATTCAGGAATGGAATGCCATAAATAGGAAAGAAAACATGACTACCCAATATTTCATAAATTTTAACATGGTGAATAGGAATATCGTTAAATATATATTCAAGATATCCCCACCACCTAAGATCCCCATCATGACTCCAATCAAGAAAACCCCTCTACAAGAATAGGGATATACAATGTCATGGATGATCCTCCCCAGAGATGACACTAAAGGACTTGGTAATAGGACAAGTGACAAAGTTTCTAAGAACAAGTCGGGTTCACCTAAGAATATAACTTAATAATAGGACCATGAAGGGACCCCATCCTAATCTATTTATTTTACTATGGATTGTTTTTTGCTTCTTGAGGCATTAATTAGCTAGTATTGTGTTTTTTATTGTCTCAACCTTTGGGGCTTGCTACTCTATTTTATAATAATTTTCTTTGATTCTTGGTCCTTTTAAAATCAATTATTTTACCCGCTCAAATAAAAAAATTGTTCCATAAAGGTTATTCTAAGAAACTATAATAATGTTAAATTTATTTAAAATAATATTAATTTTATAATGCTTATTATTGTAAAAAATCTTATTAACATTTAATATTTATGCACATTTAATTATTACATTCAATATTAAATATTACAGTATAACAAAATAACGGCCATGTAATGGCTAATACTTGCCTTTATATTGAAATTTATTTATGGGTGAGGTTATATGTAAATGTTTAATATAAACTTAAAACAAAAAAATTCATATAAAATATATAATGTGGTATAATAACATTGTAAAATAGCTCTTGCGATTAAATATTTTTTATAGAGTTGTAGAGAAATGATGTTATTAGATATAGCTTGTAGACATGGACTTAACAAGACATGTGTCCCTTTTATGGCTCTATTTACATGTCTTAGCCATATCATATGGTTAAGATTTCCAACATTGATCATATTTATTATTAATATTTAATCATTTTCATTTTTTTTAAATATGCTAGAAGTAAAATAAAGTGATATCCCATAAAAAAACTAAGGTGATGCTTATACAATGGACTCCATGGGAAATATGGCATGTTATTTTGGGAGTGGAATTATTTTACACTAGCCCTCATGAAATGAATTTAGCTATAATATTTATCAGTTATTTGTAGACCCCTCAAAATAATATTTATGATCACATTGCATTGCAAGCTCCAACTTATTAGACCCACCACCACATACCTAATGGTCACAGAAAAAATAAAAATGCGATTCATAACTTGATGTTA